>WBMW01002380.1:268339-289428 GCA_013396635.1 Penelope pileata | reverse complement strand
CGAATGTGTAATTGGGTGTTTCTACTGTCTACACATTTCCAGTGTACCCACTGTCAATGTTGGGTCCCCCTCTAGGGTGCTGCTCCCTCGTGTGTGTGTGCAGTGGCAGCCGCAGGTGAAATTGGGGCAGTGTGGGGCTGCCCTGGGCTGCCTGTCAGGCAGAGTCAGCATCTCTGCTGCCAGCGTGGCTGTGGCGAGGGAGGATTTCAGGAGGGAGAGGGCAAAAGGAAGCTGCCACTCTGGCCACCCTGCTGCCTGTGGGTGGTGGGGAAGCTGCTGGTGTGAGGAGCCCGTGGTGTTGTGAGATGGAGAAGTGGTGCCCTGGGTCTGGCTGCAGCTGGGTGGCATTGGGGTGTGGGCCAGAGGCTTCTTCCTGCCTGCTGTTGCAGTGGGTTTCTTGGGGGGCTGGGTTGTCTTGGGGCGCTTTGTTGGCAGGGCCCCCATGGGTTGCAGTGGCTGTGTGCACGCTCCCCTGCCTGCTGCCCGCAGGCTCCGCTCCTGGGCAGCAGCAGCAGCAGCTCCCTGGATGGGCCGGGCACCTGGGCTGCTGCTGGGATGGCTGGCGGTGACATCTCCCTGCGGGGTAGGGGCAGCCCCATCCCTTCTCTTCATGGCCACTCGTCTGGTGCAGTGCTGCAGCAGCTGGGGTTGGTCTTTCTTGAAGAAAGGGTGGTAGTAGACGAGTAAGTAGAAAATGCAAAGGAGAAGAGTTGCTGTTAAGGTGGGAGTGAAAGACAGCAAGATACAGGAATGATGACTTTTAGTTGCCAAAGACAAACAGGGGCATAAAAAAGGTGTGTTGGTCAGTTCAGTCCTACAGCTTGGGCTGGCTAAAACAGGGTAGGTTGCGAATCTTTTGAAATAAATAGACTCATCCTATCCTCATTTATCGTTCCGTTCCATGGGTTCAAACTCCTGGAGGCCCAAGTACATTTAATCCATATTTCTACTACTCAGCCGTGGTACCTCTGAAATACCTGGAAACAGCCAGAGCAAGAAATGAAGATGGGAGCATTTACTGCCATCCTCATCTCCTCTCTTACCGAGGGT
This sequence comes from Penelope pileata, assembly GCA_013396635.1. Taxonomy (NCBI): domain Eukaryota; kingdom Metazoa; phylum Chordata; class Aves; order Galliformes; family Cracidae; genus Penelope; species Penelope pileata. The sequence goes on along the minus strand of WBMW01002380.1, from coordinate 288,378 downwards.
GATTGGATCGGAACCTCTGTCTCTCCCACCAGAACATGGTGAGAGTTGCTTGATGTGTGGAGCAGCTGACTTACCTTCCCGGGAGGAGCAGATGCTTTTTCCTGCGCCAGAGGTTCAGGCAGCAAGGGAGATCTTTCGTAGTCCTGTGGCTTTTTGCTGAATCCATACAGGTTGAGCTGACGTATGATGCTCTTGATGTTTCCAGTCTCAAACATTCTCGCTGATGTTTTCCTTCCCAGTATTTCTGCTTTAAACTTTTCTTCATCAATAACTATGCAGCTTCTGTTGTCACCCCACCAAATGCTCGTAACGTTGTTGCTTTCCACCAGGAGCCAGAGCTTTTGTGGGAAGCTGAGGGCCGAGCTGATGCTGATGTTGCTGTCAGAAGAAACATGAGCTAAGCATTGGGTTTCTTCATCACTTGGCGAGTCCCTTTCTTTATCCATGCTGTGTTAGCATCATAAGTTGTTCCTTGATCCCGTGTTGATTGGTGAGGAAAAGGGGAGTTGGAGGCCTCAACCCGCTTCTCTGGAGCAGTGTCAGAATTATTTTCTGGTTCAGGTTGCTCACTCTTAATTTTTTTTCTCTCAGTCAGAGGGAAGTTGCGGTGTAGAGCCATTTGTGCAGGGAGTCAGTTTTTCCCCTGCCTGTCAGCAAGGGAAATGCAACTGATCTGAGGGGTCTGTTGGGAGGTTCTCAAACATCACCATGGCACCCAGGTGCCATCCCAGTGACATCACTGTGTGGCCCCCAAGGCCTGGCTGGCTGGGGCAGCCAGAGCAGATGTCGCGGAGCAGCACTTGTTGCTGGTCCTGCCCAGAGCCATGAGTGTTTGAACTTGAGTCTGGATGCAAATAAAGCTGTGTTTGAAGGGGATCACTCCTCACCTAGACCTTGCCTCCCGTTCCCTGTGTGGTCCCCTGCATAGCTCCCTTCTGGCCTCCTTGGTGTGCCTCTGGTTCTCAGATGGGGGTGGCAATCCATTTCCCAAGCAGCATTAACCAAAGAACATAGCACTCTCTTCCCAGTTTGTTGCCATTTGTCACAAGCGCTCCATGATTTCGGTAGGACGGCTTCTGCAAGGGAGTAGCTGTGTACGCATGTGATGCTCTGCAGTGTCAGCAGTGTCCCAGAGGCTGCTCTGTAGGTCCAACTCGACAAAGACACTACGTACATTTTGCTGCTGGCATGAATGGGTGTGTGCAACATGTCTTTGGTTCTTAAGCTTTTATTTGGTGTTTGAGAAATTCAGAAAGCAAGCCAACAAACTCAGTGATGTTCTTTAAGCCTTTTGAATCACACCCCTCTCAACAGGATCAAGTGCTTAATCTGTAAAGGAAGGACTTGATCTGAAGATGGTGTCTGTGTGCAGGACTCAAGTGTCTGCTCACTGAGGCAAGTAGGAGTTCCAACTTGCTTGCTTCTCCTACAATTGTTTTGTTGCTGTTTTCTCCGCCTTGCAGGACTTCAGAAGATTTCCCCTCATGTGGTCATCAGTCTATTCTCCTTCACCATTATAAATTCTTGGGGGTTTCCTTTCCTTTCCTGTAGCATTCTTTCCTTTGCAGTTAGTCTCAGCTGATTTGAGTTAGGAAGTCCACCCCAGGACAAAACTGAACTGAATTTGTTTCCAGTTCATGTGCATGTACGTGTAGGCATATGTACGTTCATAAAACGTGTTTTTGTATGGATGTGTGTATATGTATATACACACGTATGTATGTAACCACTGTTTATTCATCTCCCTATCAAAATAAGATCAAATGTAGAAATAAGAAAAGACTGATAGTGGAGCAGTAACTAAGAAGGGTGTAGTTAGAGCTTACAACACTGCGTAACGTTCTGACGTCCCTCCCCTGGGACGCAGTCCCAAGCGTCCCACTGACCATCGCAGTAGTACCAGGCAGCGGCAAGAATGAAGAAGACAAGCCAGCCCTTGTTTATTGAATACATTGAATACTGATTTTTAAAGCAGGGAGAAGGGGGAGGCTGGAGAGGCATTTTCTTTGTTTTGGTATGGCTGAGTCCAGAAGGAAAAAGAGGAATGAGGGAGGAGGAGGCTGGACTGCAGTCAGCTGACCCTGCCACTTTGAGTCCTTAGGGACTGTGGCTGTGTTACACCGTGAGTGAAGACTGATGTTCAGAACAGCCCTGCTTTGCTGCTTTTGAAGAGGAGCTGCTTTGCAAACTAGAGTATGATTCCTCTTTGTAGAGCAGAGGACGGGAAAAAAGTGTCTTAAGATTCATTTCTTAGCACAGTAGTACGCACCTTCAAATAGGGAGGCTGAGAAGGTGGAAACGTAAGATGCAAATTATTTTTATAATGTGAGTAGTGAAATTTCAGCATAGGCACAAGTATCAAGTAAGATGCTCTTAAAAATATAGAGCAACCATACGTTAAAATCAAATCAATTGACCTTCTGGTTTTGCAGTAGTGAACTTCTGGAGTTAAAAGGTAAAAATACATTGTCATATTTTGACAACTAATTGTAGAGTTTGCAATGACAGCAATGTTAGTTCTGCTTGTTCTTAATAGTATTTACGTTGTTTCATAAAAGAACATGCAGTTGAAGAGAAGCAGTAGCAGTAATGAAAATTCCTTTTTTTCTGAAAACATGACATCGCAACAAAACTCCCAAACAATTGTAATACCATAACCCAATCTGTTTTGCAAAACAAATCATAGATGATGCAAGTGAATTGTTTGTGTTCCTGGTTGTTCTCAGTGCTAATGCGTGTAATGTAAAATAGTTGGTGCGATTTTCCACTATTCAGGTGTAAGGCTACGAAGAAATTAATGTAAATACTGAGTTATTAGAAAGCTGTAATAAAGCTGAAAATGAGACCAATTTGCATAACATTAACATAACTTTTTAAGCCCGCCTGTTGAAATTAAGCAAGCTAAGGTCTCAAATGTTCTTTTAAGTATTCGTGAAAATCAACTGCCAATTAGAGAAAAGAAATATATGAGTGCTTTGAAAGATTGCGGTGTGAGCATGGACATGGTGCATGACGTGAAAGATGACCGTGCAAGTGTATCATTCAGCAGGAGCAGATACCAATCAGCTGTGTGGTGAGCCCAGAGGAAGTTGTGCATCTGTATTTGTCTTGCTCGTGGAACTCCTCCCCCCCCACACTCAGAGCATGGCCTTATCTAACTTGCACCATCCAAACCTTCAACTAACTACGTTATTAATTTCTTTCTTGTGCAGTCGTATTTTCTGCATGCTTTGCGAGTTGGCCTCCATAGCATGCCTGTGGAAATAAGAGGTAATATTATTAATCTTTTATACCTGTGAAGCTGTGCTGCATGGGTATTGAGGCTGGAATTGTTGAAACTCTGCTTTCGGTGTTGGAAAAAAGCTTTTAATGCTGCTCACTAAATATCTGAGAATATCATGGTTTTTAGCCCATGTGCTCAATACTCAAAGGAATCTTTGCACTCAATAACAGCTCCAAATTTTTAAGTAAGCGTGCTAAGCCTTCAATTCTTCAGTCCCAACTTCAGTTCAAGTACTAATTAGTTTGTGCTTCATCCTAGTACACAATTCCTGGGACAAGGAATATGTGTGTACCTCACACTGTGCTTGCTCCTGGCTACTGTGGCACACCTTAAGGACTGGAATGGGAGGTTCTGGTTGTTATGCACCCTCTGCCACCTCCTTCCTTGTAAGCATAGCTCACTCTTTGTTTCTTCTTGTCTCTCCTGCTCCTCTTCTTTCTTTGTTGAGTAATTGCATGGAGAGTTCTGCTTAGCTTCTCAGCCCTGAGAGACAGCGTGCTCAATTATTGCATGGAAACTTCTGTTCATGCTCAATGGCTTTGGCATGTGGGAGGAATGTTTTAATGAAGCAGGAGCACCACAGGTGAAATCTCTGGGGAAGTTCTCTAACCACGTCTGCCAAGTCTCTAATGGAGGCAAAAAAAATACCAAACAAGTAAGGAATAGGATCTATTTTAAATATATATGAAAATATTTGGCTGTTCAATTTGTGCAGCTGTTACAGCTTCAGTGACTATTTGTGGGTGCCTCAGGGACATGGACTTTTGGCATCAGAGGAGTTAACTTGGATGGGTTGGCTCAAAGAGTTGTCAGTCACTGGCACTGAATTTGCCAGAATTCATCTGTTGGTTTCTTTGAGCTGCACGTCCTTATGAAGGCTTTTTTTTTTACTCTGTGAAGTCACTGGGCTGTCTTCTAAGCTGGTTTAAAACAGTGAGAAGGTACTGCAAGTCAAGTTTCTGTCAAAAGATGACTTATTTGGAGTTAGTGTTGTATCTGATGATTAAAAAGTATGTTTTATTTCTGAAATTTATTACCAAAAAATCTGATTGCGTTGGGACAACTAAAGGCATCTACTGATCCTGATCGTCTGTCCAGTGTCTTTCTCAAAAGCACTTCAGGCCATACTGATTTTGGTGTAATTTAAGAAGTCACAAACTGTGATGGTTTAAGGGCCTGTTACATGTTCCTTCTGCTGTCCCTCTCCCTCCTCCTCAATGTTTTTCCAGCATAAATTGTCAGAGCCTGTGTGTTGGAGCCCTGTGTTTTGTGCAGGCGGTCTGTCAAGTTGACAAGGTGTGTGCTCCTCAGAGCTCTGCAAATATAGACAAGTTGATAGCAGCAAGGTTTTTTGTGGATGGGGAGTTGCTTGTTAATCTCCAGATGCAGTTGTTTTTTCTCAGAAAACGTACACAAGGCAGTTGGAATTCTGCTGATTCACCATCCAAAGTGAGGTCACTGCAGCGTTCATGTTTGGTCTCCCCCTGAGTTTCACTGGCAGAGCTGAGGCAGTTAGCTATGTGCCCAGTTTCTTAATGTGTTCAGCAAAGCTGGTAAGTGGTGGGAGCAGTTATACCAGAACAATGATTCTTTGAGGGGTACAGTTTATGTTGCAAGTGAAACTTGAGACAAATGATGACACTAACATTTTTTAACAATTAGTCTAATTAGATCCACCGTAGAGGATGTTGCTGATAAGCAGTTCGTGAGTGTAACCATCTTCAAGTAAATCTGCCTTACTTACAAGGCTGCACCTCTTCTAACATTGACTGGAGTGCTTTTTGTGAGAGCAAGTGCTGTGTCTCCGTTTATCTCAAATATTCTCTGAAGCTGTCAGCCTGAAGGGCCCTGTACTAAGTGACTTTTAGTCAGCAGTGGAAAAATATGTTGTGCTTTATCCAGCTGCTTGAGAGTGAAGAACAGCTCTTTGCTTGTCTGTTGATGGAAGCTCTTTGATTAAAATTCAAACATAGAAATAAGAACTTACAGAACATTGACAGAGTTGAGGTAAGACCACGACTGTTTTCTGTGTTCTATTAGCATGTCAGGGTGTGCATACACAGCCTATCAAAATGCTTTAGACAGCCCAGTTATTTAAAACTTGGAGGGAATTTTCAGAGAGTCTCAACTTCCCAACATTTGTTTCATGTTTTCCACAAGCAGAGTTCTGAAAAGTGCCTAAGAAAAGATGTTATTCTGGACTGTCGTATTAACTGCAGCAGTAGTTGTATGGTTTCTGGAACGATGAAGAGATTCCTTACTGGGCCACTATAATGCAGCCTACGTGCAGGGCTTTGCCAAAATCATCATCTTAAAAATCAGCTTTGCCAGCTCAGAGGTGGTGACGCAGATTGTGAAGCACAGGTAGCTTCGCCCCGTGACAGATACCAGTTTAAAAATGAGCTATCAGTGACATCAAACAGCAATAAGGGCTGACACAAGGAGAAATAAATACATTTCTGAAACACTGCTTGGTAGCTACAGAAGATTCAGGAGAACTCACGGTTCCAGAGACTAGCAAGCAGAACATATATTCAAGGAAAGAGTTAACATGACCTTTATTTATCCACCCACTGGGGCTGGGAACAAAATTTGGTTCTCAAGCACTGTCTCTGTAGGCTGCAAGTACTGTGCTTACAACTCTCCTCGCAGACAGCTAGGTTTTGTGTCATTCAAAAGCATTCCAGAAGTTGGTGATTGCAAAAATTTGTTGCTGTAATCTATAGGAAGCATCTTCTAATTTCTGTAATTTACCTGTAGCTTGTATGGTTGTGTTTGCTTTTGTCTTCCCTCCCTCCCCTTTGGTTTAGTGAGGCAGGCTGTCTGTTCCACCATATTGCCTTTTCACTTATCTTTGCTTCAGTTTATTTTGTTTGTGTGGCTTTCCTCTCTCCAGCCTGTAGTTAGGCTTTCAGCAGCTGGGCTGTTTAAGCTGCCCAAAGACGTTTCCTTCCCCCCCTCCCCTAATTCATTTCCATCCCAAGTTATCCACTGGGCTGGGTTAGCAGGGTGTTTGTATGGCCCCACGGTGAGGCCAGGGAACTCGACTCACTGAAGCCATTCTTCTTGGCCAGTGTTTTTTGTTCTCAGCTTAGCCTCTCCTCCTGTCTGTGGTTTGTTGTTTATGCCAGTGATGGAATGAGGGGTCAGGAGGAGGAAACAGTGGGAGTTCCCACTTAACCTATTGTATGAAAAGCTGAGTAAGACTTGAGCTTATGCTGTCCACTTATTCCATGCTGAGCTGAAACTGATGTCAGCTACTAATTTACCATTTCTATTATCTTATAAAATCAACAGAGTAACGGGGGCGGCTTTTCTTTTCAATTTGGAATGATCTGCATCTTCAGCTTCAGTCTCTGGTAGGTAAGAAGTGAAGCTGTTGAATTAACTGAAGGGTAGGTATAGCTTTGAGGGTTTTTTTTGTTGTTTGGGTTTTATTTCAGGGAAAAAAAAATAAATCCAAGTCATTTTACTCCAACAGTATGATCTTGTTGCTGTGTGCAATTAGAGAATTCTGAGGGACAAAAGATGATGTTGTAACAGTGCTTTTCAAAGCTTACTCGCCCTTTAATTTGTGATGCGCATTGTATCTAAAAATAGTTACAAATTCTCTGTGGGGAACTGTTTTCAGAAAAGGATTTGAAAGCGGAATGAAACAATGCTTTGGGGTGTTAGTCTGAAGTTTCTGCACCAGAAGGGAAACCTGGCTATGCCAGGTGGATTCTCACCAGCTTCCTGACATGGAACCTAGGTTTGTAGGTCGCTCCATGAGTGTGTCTAACCAGGGTGCTGAAAGAGGGGAATTGGTAAAGGCTCTGCACGAAAACTAGCCAGAGAATGACATCTGTGTGCGTGTGTGTTGTGTGCATTGTTCTTCTTGTTCAGATGCATTTCTCTTCTGGGTCTCAGCTGAGCGGGCTAAATCCAAAAGTAATGTAAATTCCTCTCATTTAAGAAAAAGCTGATTGATGAGGCTCTGGATTTTACTGGGTGCTTACAGATATTAAACACAGTGGGCTTACAGACCCTTGGAATAACTTATGGTATCCTTACCGTCAAGAACACAGTAGCTGAAATTGTCTGTGCTTGGTCAGAGGGTCGTGTGTTGTGTGACTGAAGTTAATGACATGCACTGTTCAGTGGAAGCCAGTAATACTCAAGAGGAATGCTTCTAAGAAACTTATAATCACAGCTTGGGCTGAGAAGGTAAACAGCAACAAGGAGACAGCTTATCAGACTGTGCACGCTCTGTCAGATCTGTCAACTTAGAGTCTGAGGGGAGTACTCTCTGAAATGAGAATTTTGTGAGGCTCTGGTGTTGCTTTTGTGGAGGAAAGGCAAGCTTTGTAAGTGCAGTGGAAGTTCTTTGGAGGCATCTTCATGTGTGTGACTGCTGAATCTTGCTAGCAGGGTAAAACTCCTTCTCCTGAATTGGAAAACACTGGGTTGAGTTCTCTCATTTTGTGGTTAATCTCTACAGAAGTAATGACTAAATGAGCTGGTAAACATATTTAGCAAGCAGTCGGGAAGGTAGAAGAAGACTTTCTTCCTTGTGCAGTATAGACTAAGGCAAAGCAGAAAAACCACACGTTTTTGGGAGCAATAATTTAAAAGAAAAGCAGTCTGTGGTGGCTGAGGAGCCACTGGAGTGAGGCTAGCATTTGTGGGGTTGTGACTGAATGCCTCTAAGTCAGAATCCCCCCTAAGCATAGCGATGCCGCAGTGCTAAGGCTCCTTGGTGGGCTGGCAATAGCCGGCCGCCCGTGGTTGGGGTGGGAGTGCAGACGGATGTGGTGCCGCCTCTCCCCCGCCATGTAACACGTGTTCGTGGGGAACCCCGTGCTAAATCATTCGTAGACCCGAGTCAGGGTTTCATATGTAGCAGAGCAGCTTCCTCGCTGCGATCTATTGAGATGCAATTTAAAAAAAAAAAATTTGAGCCCCTCACTACAAGAAAGACACTGAGGCCCTGGAACGTGTCCTGAGANCTTCTCTGACTGAGTGGTCAGGCAGTGGCACAGGATACCTAAGGAGGTTGTGGAGTCACCATCCCTGGAGGTGTTCAGGATGTGTCTGGGTGTGGCACTGAGGGACATGGGTTAGTGGGTAATGTTGGTGATAGGTGGATGGTTGGACTAGATGATCTTGGAGGTCTTTTCCAACCTGGATGATTCTGTGATTCTAAGTTAACTAGCTGAAGCTGTGTCCCTGGGCTAGGCTATGTCAAACAGTGTTGTAGTAGTCTATCCCTCCTGTTTCTCTCTCTAACGTCATAAATTGTTATCCATTAGTAGATCTTGGGCGTCCGACCTTTTGGCTTGCCTGTGTCACATTGAGTGAAGGGGAATTGTCTTGGGCAGCATATCAAATATATAACACAGTTAATGTACATAAGTAACAAAACTTAATTTTTTATTTTTTATTAAAACAAAACAGCAAGCACTAAAAACATAAAACTGGAGGGATGTTTGACCTTGTTTTTGTGAAACTAATGCATCAGTCTCGTTTGATGGAAGTGGTTGCGGTTCTCAGTGAGTCCTCAAGGTGCTCATCAGTGGTTATTGCATAGTCCATGCATTTTCTGATCTTTTAAGATATTTTAAAGCAGGCCAAAGACAATAATACCTATTTTTTAGTAAGGGCAACATCATCCCTTCCTAAGCTCTGCTTTATAGTGTACAGTGATGCACTGTCAATGTCTCAAGTACTTAAAATCCAAACATTTACCATATATTTATAATCTGCATCAATTTTTAATGTTTGATAGCTGTAAATATGTTCTCTTTGCAGAAAAATTGATAAAGTAATGAATGGGAATGCAAAATACTTATTTTTCTAATAGTGGTGTTTAGGTATTTATGTAACTGAATAATACAGAACTTGTCTACACTGTTAAGTATGGTATTTTTTGCTTCTCGTGTCACAGGATCACTGTAGTCTTAAACAGCATTTTATCAGGTTGCTAAGAAACGTGCAGTATGAGCTTTATAGGGGTTCACTGTTTTTTGAGTAGCACAGCGAGGTTTTTGACTAAAACAGTGTTGATGACAACAGAAGTCTTCTGTGAACAGTTGCTCCTAATTTTCAATATTCTTTAAAAAAAGAAACAAGTCTGACAAAATGAAAACTGTTTTAATTCGGAAAATTAGGCAACCTTCTGGCTACTCAAACTTTTTTTCCCATTTATCTTTCCTAAGTACTGCATTTTGGTTCTGATTATTTCAGTACTATGAAAACTTGTCAAATGTCATATTTTAGGGAGGGACAAACAGGGTTGTGAATGGAAACAGATGGCTGTTTGTGCCACCTGGTTTAGCATGGTGCTCCTGTGCCAAATTCTTCTTTTCAAGGTTTTTCTCTACAAAATTCTGCTCTGACCAGGTCAGCCTCTGTCTGAGGAGCTGTGCAAGTCTGTGTGGCAAAAGGGAAAACAAGTTCTACAGCCACGGTATTTAGTAGCATGAAAAAGCAGGCTTGTGGTACATCTCATACTCAGGATATTCTGCTTATTTACAAACTTGGGTACATATTAGTGGGTTCGATCTCTAAATCAGAAATTTGAGTAGCCTTTCTGAGACTTCAGGGCACTTTTCTGCAGAAGGTGATGTGCAGTGTAAATTCCATGATTTATGGTGACCAAGAACTTCTGCAGAACAATATTCTATTTGACTTCTTATTCAGCCTCAAGAGTTTTCTGTAGTGGCTTGCACCTAGCAGATCTACACTGTAGGGTACTATGCAGGATTTTTAAAACTAAAAAGAAAAGAAAACAAAAACACAAAACACAACGAAAAGCAACCACAGCTTTGTAGGTTTGATTGCTTGTGGCACGTGTTAATGTGAAAATTCATCTTGACAAACTTGAATGACATATCACTCCTTTGGTAAGTAAGATGAAATTCTCTGCTTGGGAGTATTTGTATTATCAGGATGCAATCCTGATCGTCTTTGCAAGCAGCTGTTAGGGGATTGTTGTGCTAAACACATTTCCAGTTAAACACAAATAACAAGCATAAAATGAAACCATTAACTTTATCATTGAAAACAACTCAGAACTGTTCATTCTTGAAGGAAAAAAAAAGGTTTGACTTTGTTCACGGTGAAATCAGTTTTCAGGGTCTTGCAATTTTACACAGGATGAGTGTTCTGCCGTTTTGTGAGTTGTGTTAAATGTTCAAAAATAGATGTGGTGAAAGATAATTCTTTCATTTTGAAAACCTTGACGTGCGTTAGATGCTGTTCAACAGTATTTTATGTTTTTGTAGGTTCCTCTAAAGAAGGAGGAGCTGGAGCTGTGGATGAAGATGATTTTATTAAGGCATTTACTGATGTTCCTACTGTACAGGTAAGCTGCTGTGTCTGCTAACTTTTGTTTCCAGGAATATGCTGTTTACCAAAACCCACCTTTTTCTAACTATTTTACTAATTACAATCACATTGTATTTCAGCTAAAATCCATTATTACGTTGCTTAATCTTTTCCAAGGAGCTACTGAAAATAATTGCGTGTTTCTATTTTGATGAGAAAAAGATTTCCATAGTCTTGGGAAAACATAGGACTGCAATTTCATGGGATAAGCAACTAATAATAATATAGGTAAATAATTGAGAAAGCAAGAATTATGTTTTCAAATCTGACTGTCTAAATTCTAATGATGCTTCTCTGAGATGTATTATGCCCTCATCTATAGCAATATCCCCCCCCCCAAAAAAAAAAAATTATATATATAGTGACTTATTTGAAAGCTGGTGAAATGTGTTGTTGGAAGCTGAGTTCTTCTCATCTTTCAACTGTTCCTTAAGTGAGAGAATCATATATGCTTGGTGCCTTCCCATGAGTTGGGTCACCTAACATGCTTCTATCCTCAAAAACTTACTTGGAATAAATTTTCTTGGAGCAGCTGAGGAGTGGAAGGCAACCAAAAACTCAGCCAAGGTTTCTAAACACTAGAAGGATTTTACATGACTCCATTCTCTTGATACGTACTTCTGTTCTATTTTTATTTCCCAAGATGATAATGTAGTTATTTGTTAGATCTCCTTTTCTAGGCAGAAATACTGTTTGCTTTTAGAAAGGAACACTTTATCTCTGTGGTTCCTGTCACATTGAGCAAATCTTTCTTACACTCTAGGAGCTTTGTGCTTCTTCTTTGCCTCTTTGAGCTGTTAAGAATACTTTGGAGGGCAAAACATTGAAACTTTTAATGTTTTTTATCCTTGTTTTGTTGAACAGAGTCATATTCTACAGCACTGAAAATGTGCTGCCTGTAATTTGGTACTTTAATGTTCGCAGTCTTGAGCAGAGTTCTCTGATTGCTTGCGTTGGTTAATAGGGCTGGAAGAACAGAAGTGGGGTAGATTTGTGTTGTTCACAAGTACATGTGATTTTCTGTCTGACTCTGCTGGATAACCTGGGAATGTAGGGCATTGCTAAACTGCAGGAGGTGGAGGAGAAAGACCGCCTTGTCCTTACTAATGGCACCTTAGTTGGAGTGGAGAGGCAGGGGAGGAGTGTACAACTGACCCCAAAATAATCTATTCGTTTAGTGTGTGAGAATCTAAGACCAGCTGGCCAGGCAAAAAATAAAAATAATTTCTTATTATCCTTAAGAATAATTACATCCTGATGTCCAACCTCAATCTCTTATCTTTCAAAAAACAAAAAACCCACATTCTGAGGCCACGTTGATTACTGTGAAAGACAGAAGTTTCTCTACTAGACCCTGTGAAGAATTCACAATTTGCCAGTTTATTCTAAAATGAAAGAAAATTGGTCAGAAGGGAAGGAGAAAGCTGTTATTGTGCGTTATTGGGCCTGTTCCCTTGTCTGTTTTCATTAAATTTGTGTAGGTTTTAGTCGTGGTTTCGGTGAAAGTAAGGGAGGGAACTGTATTATGGAAATGCATATCCAATTTTGAATGAAGTTTATGAGCTCTTGGTTAATCAAGTAAATTGAGATTATTTACAGTGTGTTTAACTTGCTCTTAAAAACCTGCAGTGGTGGTTCTGCTTTTCCTGTAACCTGTTCAAATGAATGTGCTCATCATTGATCTTTATGGGATATCATGTAATTTACTCCTATCTAGTTTGTGATTCCCATATTGGAAGTACTTTCTATCTAATCAACTATTACTCTAGTTTGTGTTTCAACGTACAATTTTCTGTCTTTGTGTTTACCATTCCTGCTGTGCAGACATGTTACCCTCTATTGGTTAGCAGCAATTTATAAAGAAGATAGGTTATTCTGAGACAGTGTGATGGCTCTTTCTGCTAACGAGCTCCTTACTCACTGTGCTGTGATGGGAGGATCATGCCTTCGTATTTAGATTACAAACTGAATAGTTTTACAGCTCTTTTTTCACTTACATTAAAATGGAAGAAGAAAATTCAGTGATCATGTTATTAGGAATGATTCCCATTAGTAGATTTTATTCCCTTCCTCTTCCTTCGCCCCCCCCCCCCCCCCCCCCCCCCAAAAAAAAAAAAAAAAAAAACCACCCAAATTTAATTGTTTGTATAAACATCTGACATGGAAACTTACAAACAAAAAATGCAAAATGCATTATTGTCGTCTGAACCCAAAACTCTATAAAAGCATAAAGTTTAATCAAGGGCAGGGAAAAGAAATGAAAAATTACCTTTAGTTGTTTTGAAACTAGGTATGGAGAACTTTAATAATAATTTGGGACTTTCAGTGGAAAAGTTTTAATTTCATGATGATTAAAATTATGCCACTTATTAAATTCCTCATTAAAATGCCAATTTGAATAGCAAAAATTGCGTAGATCCAATTCTGTTTTTTTGAGGTAATTAAAAAATTGCTTTCTTTGCTTAGGCATGCAGGTAGGTCTACCTTAAAGCCATTGCATGTGTTGCTTCTGTGCTTGCGTATTGCCTAGCACATTGCAATCCTGTGGCAGTAGACAGAGCTCATGGGCTCAGGTACCACAACAGCTGAGAACAAGAACTGGCCTATTTTTGAGGGTCCAGTCAGTGAGACAGCTTACAAATGTATTTGTAGCTTCAGCAGAACCTCATGCTAAGGTCGGTGTGTACGCTAAACAGACCTTAGTTAGCTGTCCCAAGGGGCGTGATCCTGCTTCCCTTGGGATTGCATTTTATTTTAGTGTAAATTGGCATGGGATGCTAAATTGACAGGGGAATTTTTGCCTTTCTTCTTGCAGCGTTCTGTATGTTAAAGCCCTGAATTGGGAATGAAACGGGGCAAGGTGGGTGGAGGTGAAGGGGGACCTGAGGGTGATGTTGAACTGCATCACAAATGCTGATGGCATTAGGGTCACTGTAATACGAAATTGCATCTTTACGTCACCAGTGACCGCTCTCTTCCACTTCTAAAAGAAAAATAAGAATTTCCTTTTGATGATAGGCAATTTCATCAAATTCAGTTTCCATTGGGACATCCATAATATTTATTCTTAACAGTAAAATACCTGTGGAGTTAGTGTTAAAGTGAATGTGTAATAAATCCTACACACTACTTGCATACACAAGTGTATATTAAATGATGATACAAAACTCAGGTTTGATTTTTGTGAGTAGTGGAGTAGAAAGTCTGTTATGCTTGCACCCACTGTTTTCATTAAATTCATTGCTCTTTTAAAATACGTTCTGTATCAAATGTTTATTGACTCCTGATGAAGAAGAATCGTGTAATCATGAGGAACTGCTTTTTTTTATGGATATAGTTGTGTCCCCTGTATAGATATAGAGTTGCAGAATTGCTTCCGCAGAGTCCCTTGAAGAAACTAAGACAACTGTGTGGTAATTGAAATGTCAGTTCTGTATGTAAAGGATGTTCACATAGCGTTCTCTGCATGAAGCTGGCCTCAGTGCACTATCTAGGAAGTGATTCCTAACCTGCTGATCAGACACTTCAAATACGCAGGTGTTCTAAAGCATCCATGTCCTCCACGCCCTCAGTATTGCATGAAATACAGAGGCCTTCATAACTGTGTTCTCTTACCAAAGCATAGGAAGGAAAGTAGAAATCAGAGCCTGCTGTATCTACTATAAGCTACATTCATTCGGTGTACTCAGGACATTGGAAAGCTACTCTGCATTTGGACAGCTCTTGTAGGAATTTCAAGTAAGAAAAAGTAAGCTATTTTATAGAACATATGGCTTCAACTTAACTGTAGAACAGGAGACAGAGACGTTCATAAATCTTTTTTGAATAATATGAAAGATGCGTCTACACCCACAGAACAGAGACCAGCGTCAAAGCTCTTCAGCAGTGCACGCCGCACAAGGTGTTCCTCGCCATTGGTCCTTGTTTCCCCTGTGCGCTCTGTGCTCTTGAATATGCCAAAATTATGTTTTGGATTTAAACAGATAATGAGTGAGAGTCAGGTACTACTATTGAGGTTCTACATAAGTTCCAATGCTCACTTCAACTCTATAGGGCATGAGTCTCCTGGAAGTCCTGCACTGTATCTGCTGGCCCCATCTGGATGTCTCAGATGGCACCAGGTGCCTGTCTGAGGGCAACTAAATGCAGCCCTGTGTGGGCAATTAAACATAGCCCCATGTGTTTACATAAACAACTGGATCTAAGAGATTGGAAGTCTCTAGCTGAAAATATGTTGTTGAAAAAATTCTGGCCAGATGAGTTTTCTGATTAGTAATTGAGTTCATATCCCCTTTGAATTATTCTCAAGCTAGAGCGAAAAAAATCTTTAAATTTAGTATATTCAGGAGAAGCAGAAAAGATTATCCCCTACCATTTACCTATGAGAATATAGGGGGAGTCAGTTTATATCTGGTGAAAATGTATTGTTGGTGTTAACGTGACTGCTGGGTAGAGAACAGAACTCTGGTTGGAGGCTGCTCCTTGCATTTACTTGCTGATTGCATAAGTCAATAAAAGATAGGCTTAGAATAGCAATGCATATAGAAGCTGTTGCAGCTTTTAATATTTTTTTGCACAATTTTTTTATTTTAGTGTTTACTGGCAGCCCAATTAGATCCTTGTAGAGTTACACACTCTTGTAATGAGGATGTGTCCCAGCCACAAGAGAGTTATAATCAGGTGGTTGAGTACCATTTGTAATAGTGGATATGAAAATAAAATGGAATTGCAGTAACATCGCAACAGATTATTTAACATCTCCACTCATAATGAACTGTAGTCTGTGTAGAAAGAAAAAACAAAACAACAAATACCAACAAACATGAAGGTAATGAAATTCTAGTTATGATTGTCACAGAGATGAAAGGTGAAATCTTGAGGAAAATGTTGATTCTTCAGCTTTTCTGTTAAGGAGTATTCACTACTCGGTGTTATCCTTAATATTTGCTTTAAAGTTCTTTTAATAGCCCTTACATCGTTTTCTGGAGCTATATGAGAGGGGCAACATTTTCATAATTATAGTGGAATTTTCAGTCTTCTCAAGCTAGCTTCCTTCATGAGGTTAACTGGGAAATTTTCTGTTTCTAATATTTCAGATCTATTCTAGTCGAGAACTTGAAGAAACGTTGAACAAAATCAGGGAAATTCTCTCAGATGACAAGCATGATTGGGATCAACGAACCAATGCGGTAAACTTTTTATCTGATTTCAGGTGTGGGTGGGTGTATTTCAGAAAACACAGGTGGTTGGATATTTTAAAATGTTTTTCTTATTGATTACACTCAAAATAATCAAGGACAATTTTATTTTACTTTTTAAAACTGAGTTTTTGTGTATCAAATTGTTTCAGAATAAGCTTAA
The DNA here is from genome assembly GCA_013396635.1 of Penelope pileata. NCBI lineage: Eukaryota > Metazoa > Chordata > Aves > Galliformes > Cracidae > Penelope > Penelope pileata. The sequence continues at coordinate 272,366 of WBMW01002380.1, read as the reverse complement.
GCAAGTTTTTTTAAAGGGCCAAAATATGTTTTTGTTGACACTTAAGTAGAAGCTTTTTCAAAAGCCATCATGTATCCTTTTTTTGCTTTTCTTCCAAATTACGTGTTCTACAGACAAACTGCTACCGCTGGTTCCTCTTGTGTGGCTGTACTAAGTTTTACTTATGGAATTAAAATGTCTGTGTGTATGTGACATTTATATTCTTTACCTAGTGTATGGTATCTTAGTAAGTGTTTGGAATCTGGTATGTGAACTGAGTTACGTGTTTGTATATTTGTAGACTGAAATCTAAGACTTCAGCTCCAGAATTTAAGTAATAATTGTTTTTAAAACAGTTTTTAAATTGCTGCAATATACTTCAAAATAATGATTTGCTTTAAATTCTGTATTGTTGTCTGAGATGTGTTCAATTTCTATGAAAGTGCACTTTCATGGAGACAGCTGCACTTTTCATACACTTACATGATTGTCTCAAGGTGTATCTTAAAATTTGAAACTGGAAACATACCTATGTCCATTTTTGCAATAAGGTGATTCTGGTTTTTTTATTACTATTTTTAAAGAGAGATGTGTTAGTAGTAGTGTGCTGAACTAAATACCTTAAATTTTTTAGCTCAAGAAAGTTCGGTCGTTGCTCGTTGCCGGAGCTGCACAGTATGATGGATTTTTCCAGCATTTACGGTTGTTGGATGGTGCATTCAAGCTGTCAGCCAAGGACCTCAGATCCCAGGTGGTCAGAGAAGCGTGCATTACTGTTGCGTAAGTATATGTCACCGTGTGTTGGTGGGCATCACTACATTTTAGTGTGACTTGGACTGCAAAGTGCTTTACAGGTGTTGCAGGAAAGATTGTCTTGCTGGACTACTGTACGCTATTACTGATTAAGAGTCAAGATCCAGACTGAAGAGAAAACGTAAAAGAAACATTTCAAAGGAATTTGTTCTTTTAGGTGATAATTACAGTCAATAGTCCTGTAAAAGACTGTATGTGAGGAGCAAGTCACCATCACTAGACCAAGTACTTAGTACAAACTGTAGTAGGAACTGCTGGTGATGTTGGGGGCTAGTCTTAGAGGCACTTAAGTTTGGGTCATTGGCATAAGACTTTAGTGTGACTTAAAAAAAAGCAAGCTGCTCTGTGTTGTTTTTGACCCCTTACACTTCACTTGAATTGTCTGAGATGCAATTAAAGAAGGTAAAACTCAAGTGAAAGCTTGAATAAAACTTTATACGTTTTGATGAGGCAGTCGTCTTTAATTTCTGTGGCAATCTAAAAAGCCCTGGTGAATAGAATTAAGATCTCCACCCTTGTTATCTTGAGGTATATGTTTAAGGAGAGTGGGGCAGAAAAAACCTTGAGTTTACAGCAGAGCAATTTTTCCTACTTCCATGTTTTCTCTGTCTTTTTTTCCCCCCTTTGTAAAGTCACTAATGTACCCACTGATATTCGGTGGCTGTGTAGGACAAGTGTGCCCCAGAATTCACCCTTGCTCTTGTGGCCTTAAGACTGAACAGACCATGGAGAGCTGCTGGAGCATACAGCGGTCCTTGCCAGGGAAGTTCAGGGTTTGAGAAAATAGTTTTTGTTTCCTAATGTGAAGTCAGTAGTCGAGTAAGCGTACTGTGTGAATGTCCTCCTCCAGGCCTAAAAGTTTGGAATTATTCACAATCCCTAAAACACAGATGTATTTGATGTCACTTCCTGCTGACTGCAAATTCTTTTTGTATATATGGTCTGTCTGCATGGAAACATTTGTTGTCACCACTGAACAGTAGTGTTAACATGTTCTGTATGTTTTAGTATATTTGTTAAAATTGAAGTCACAACATCGGAGAAATGAAGGAGTAAGTTTTTATGGATGACTTATTATGATAAATTCCGTAGTTTTGCCGGCGTTATAATGAGAATATTAGCTTTTCAAATTGTGGTATTTGCTTTTCATTATGAAATAAAGGTACATAGTTGAACCTTCTAATGTGTCTGCTAAGTAGTGAAAATGTTCCGTAGATCCTGCATTTCCAATGAGGCAAGGACTTGGAAATCTTGAAATTAAGGAATTCTGTTGTTTAGTAAGATGATCTTAAAATTTATTGTACGTTTTACTGATATAAGAAATTAATTTCAACAAATCAGCTCTATTTCTTTTTCCTACATAGCCATCTTTCAACTGTTCTGGGAAACAAGTTTGATCACGGCGCTGAAGCTATTGTGCCTACTCTTTTTAATCTGGTTCCCAACAGCGCCAAAGTGATGGCAACTTCTGGGTGTGCAGCCATTCGATTCATTATTCGGGTAGGTGTTCCTCTGTGGTGGTGCTTGCTAGAAATAGTCGTCATGTAGCTGCTCTCTTAGCAGAGATATGACCTATTTGGAAATACTACGATTATAAAATCATTTTTAAAAGATCTAAAACGTTTATTTAACATTGGAGAAATAACTTTTCTTCTGGGAAGACGAATACTATCATTGGCATCAATCAGCAGTGTTATGGTGGTAAAGATAGTATAGATATGAAAAGCAAGTGTGTTTTCATGATTTTTACGGACTGTTAGTTATTCTTTAAAAAAAGTCTATTGTAGAAGTTAACAGATTTTTGCAAAAGACAAAGTAAGCTACCAGTCAGCAAGGTTGTGACAAATAGGATGATAGATTGTTGAAGAGGTCAGACATGCGTGGATCAGTCCAGAAAGCGCAAGTTCATCGAAGAAAAGCCCAACAGAGATTTTTAATCCTTGGGTTTGAGAACTTTATAAGCTTTTGACTCCTTTAAGCTATAGCATATGGAGGAAAATATTGTATGCTAACTCTGTTTTTTATTGTCTGTTCCTTACGTATCAGCTACCAAACTCTGTCTAAGCCAAGATACTTAACTAGACTTTTGGAACTTGTACTGCCATGTTTATGTTTTGCATAGGAATGGGGGGTTGCCTGTAGTTTCTATATTAAAAACTGTGTTGTTCTTTAGTTCTTACTGCTAGGCATTTAGTTCTGTTCACTGTCGTCTCATCCACAGTTGTAGTTTTCTAAATTGTTAAGAAAATGTATTTTAATCGCTCACGCATTCTATTGCCATCTTCATTACGTTTTGAAATCTGTACTTCAATCTAACCATGCCTCTAAGAATGTACTCTGAGACTTTCTGCATTACCTTTACATCCACACTTGGGCTAAGAAAGAAGCATTAGTATTTCCCCACCCAGAGTCTTGCAATGCGCTGTGAGATGACTAATGGCACAGAGCTGAGAGGAGGAAGGAATACACCCCTACATAGTTTGATTAAAGTTCTGAGAGAAGAATACTATTTGCAGTCACATTAGACGAGCTCAGACACGTAGGAAAATAGCCCTGTCTCGTTGCTTATGAGCCAAATCAAGCACTAGAAAAAGCAACATGAAATAAAAATTCACTAACTTATGTTAAATTGGCTTTATTGGTTCAGTTGAAGATGAGCCTATACATCAGCCATAGCTGTCCTGATTTTGTTAAAATTTGTTATTTTTAGCTGTAATTTAACATACTAGATTAGAGACATAGAAGCAAGAAAATCCTATCCATTGTGTTCCATCTGCAAATAAATGATGTGTTCTGGGTGTTTTGACTGTCAGAAAATTCAGGCCTCACTGAAAAAAGGAAGAAATAAATACCAGAGTTGAATAAAATGTAATCCTACTGTCTACTGACTGATTTCCCCCTGGATTAAATGAGGTCAAGGAAACTTTGTGGTCAGTTGAATTATTAGATCCCGAGCCATTATGCCTGAGCTGTGCTCAAAAACTCGTACCAGAAACCACTGACAGCCAGTTCACATCCTGGTGCTTTAGTACCTAGCTGCTATGAGATTGAGTCCACGATAGGAAGAGAGCATCTGTATTGTGCGGTGTTATGCCAGTTACATTGAAGAGCACCACCTGTCTTCTTTGCTCTTCTATTGCACTTCATGTTTTGTCTCCAGATAGTTCTTACACTGTAGTCTTATTTCTCTTTCTTGACTCTTACTTAGTTTACTGATTTACCTTATTTATATTAA
>WBMW01002380.1:186603-260422 GCA_013396635.1 Penelope pileata | reverse complement strand
GGTGAGAGTTGCTTGATGTGTGGAGCAGCTGACTTACCTTCCCGGGAGGAGCAGATGCTTTTTCCTGCGCCAGAGGTTCAGGCAGCAAGGGAGATCTTTTGTAGTCCCGTGGCTTTTTGCTGAATCCATACAGGTTGAGTTGACGTATGATGCTCTTGATGTTTCCAGTCTCAAACACTCTTGCAGCTGTTTTCCTTCCCCAGTATTTCCGCTTTAAAGTGTTCTTCATCAATGACTATGCAGCTTCTGTTGTCACCCCACCAAATGCTCGTAACGTTGTTGCTTTCCACCAGGAGCCAGAGCTTTTGTGGGAAGCTGAGGGCCGAGCTGATGCTGATGTTGCTGTCAGAAGAAACATGAGCTAAGCATTGGGTTTCTTCATCACTTGGCGAGTCCCTTTCTTTATCCATGCTGTGTTAGCATCATAAGTTGTTCCTTGATCCCGTGTTGATTGGTGAGGAAAAGGGGAGTTGGAGGCCTCAACCCGCTTCTCTGGAGCAGTGTCAGAATTATTTTCTGGTTCAGGTTGCTCACTCTTAATTTTTTTTCTCTCAGTCAGAGGGAAGTTGCGGTGTAGAGCCATTTGTGCAGGGAGTCAGTTTTTCCCCTGCCTGTCAGCAAGGGAAATGCAACTGATCTGAGGGGTCTGTTGGGAGGTTCTCAAACATCACCATGGCACCCAGGTGCCATCCCAGTGACATCACTGTGTGGCCCCCAAGGCCTGGCTGGCTGGGGCAGCCAGAGCAGATGTTGCTGAGCAGCACTTGTTGCTGGTCCTGCCCAGAGCCATGAGTGTTTGAACTTGAGTCTGGATGCAAATAAAGCTGTGTTTGAAGGGGATCACTCCTCACCTAGACCTTGCCTCCCGTTCCCTGTGTGGTCCCCTGCATAGCTCCCTTCTGGCCTCCTTGGTGTGCCTCTGGTTCTCAGATGGGGGTGGCAATCCATTTCCCAAGCAGCATTAACCGAAGAACATAGCACTCTCTTCCCAGTGAGTTGCCATTTCTCGCAAGCGCTCCGTGATTTCAGTAGGACGGCTTCTGCAAGGGAGTAGCTGTGTACGCATGTGATGCTCTGCAGTGTCAGCAGTGTCCCAGAGGCTGCTCTGTAGGTCCAACTCGACAAAGACGCTACGTACATTTTGCTGATGGCGTTAACGGGGAGTGTTCAACCTCTCTTTGGTTCCTATGCTTTTATTTGACATTTTAAAAATTCAGACAAACCCAGTGATGTTCTTTAAGCCTTCTAAATCACACCTCTTTGTACACAACCAAATGCTTAATTGGTAAGGACAGATTTGATCTGAAGATGGTGTCTGTATGCATGGAATTGCATCTAGATTTTCTTTAAGGTCCTTTCCAACTGAAGCTTTTCTATGATGATTCTATGGTGCTACTAAAATTATAGCATAGATTATTCTGGGAGTTACAGAAAAACACCTGAAAGAAAATCATAGAATGGTTCAGGTTAGAAAGGACCTTAGAGATCATCTTGTTCCAACCCCCCTGCCATGGGCAAGGACACCTCCCACTAGACCAGGTTGCCCAAAGCCCCATCCAGCCTGGCCTTGAATACTTCCAGGGAGGGGGCATCCACAACTTCTCTGGGCAGCCTGTTCCAGTGTCTCACTACCCTCACAGTGAAGAATTTCCTCCTTCTATCTAGTCTAAATCTACCCTCTTTCAGTTTGTAGCCGTTACCCCTTGTCCTGTCACNATGAGGTTGGCATGGGCCCACCTCTCCAGCCTGTCCAGGTCCCTCTGGATGGCATCCCTTCCCTCTGGCGTGGCGACTGCACCACACAGCTTGGCATCATCTGCAAACTTGCTGAGGGTGCATTCGATCCCACTGTCCATGTCACCGACAAAGATGTTAAACAGCACTGGTCCCAGTACCGATCCCTGAGGAACACCACTCGTCACTGGTCTCCATTTGAATGTTAAGCCATTGACTGCAATTCTCTGAGTGCGGCCATCCAGCCAGTTCCTTATCCAGCGAGTGGTTCGTCCATCAAACCCATATTTATGCAATTTTTCAACTAGGATGTTGTGCAGGACAGTGTCAAATACCTTGCACAAGTCCAGTAGTAGTAGTAGTGTAGTGGTTTGTCACAGCCAGCATGGATTCATGACCAGAAAGTCCTGTTTAACAAACTCTGTCCCCTTTCATGACAATGTTACACACCTAGGTTACCACGGGAAGCCAGTTGATGTCATCTGTTCTGATTTCAACATAGCTTTCAATACTGTTTCTCTCAAGAGTCTTTCTTGTCAAAAGTTCCATAATGCAGATTAACAAGAACAATGTGGTGAGTGAACGGTTGGCTGATGGTTCAGGCTGAATGGGTGCAGTAAATGGGGTTCTGTCAGCCTGGTGGCCAGCCCTTAGTGAGGCTCCCCAGGGCTCCATTTTAGGACCAGTTCTCTTTAATGATCTGCTGGACTTGAATGCATACTAAGTAAATGTGCAGATGATACTAGATTTGGAGGAACTGTTGACTCCTTCACGAGAATGGTATGGAGCTGTGTCAGCAGAGTCTCAGGCTGGATATTAGGACGAAGGTGCTTCATCAGAGGATGGCTGGACACTCAGCCAGGCTCCCCAGGGCAGCGGTTGCGGCCCCAAGCTGCCAGAGTTCAAGAAGCCTTGTCAGATGTAGAGTTTAGATTTTGGTTGGTGCTATGTGGAACCAGGAAATTGATGCAATGATCTTTTTGGGTTCCTTCCAATTCAGGGTTTGCTTTGGTTCTTTTAGTGACTCTTCGATCCGTGGAAGTGAACTATTAAAGTATTGGTGTGTTTATGCATATTCAGCATTTCAAAGAACCGACTTAAGAGGCCGGTTAAAGAAAACAGAAAATGTGTCTTGGTCTGTTTTTTTTTACTTTTATCTTTAGTTTTATTTTTAACCACCTTTGCCTACCTTCATTATAAGCTTTACTTTTTCAGAAAACATAGTTTTTACCTTCAGAAGAGAAAATAGCTGGGAAGCCTACTTTAGTCTGTACAGAAGGTGCAGTTTTATCATCAGTATGCTTAATCATTTGTTTACTTCATACTGTAGAACTACTTTCTCAGCTTTCTTTTTTTACTTAAATATTAATTCACAGGTAAACCGTTACTACTTAGAATTGAATTTGGAGGAGCAAAATAGTATGAAGAATGTTTTTTTTTTTTTTCCTAGGCATGCAGCTGTCCTGGTTGAAACGATCAAGAAGGGCATTCATGATGCTGATGCAGAAGCAAGAGTAGAGGCCAGAAAGTAAGTTTTTGCTACTTTTTGCTCTGAAAATTTGTAGATTTTACACGAGGGATAGAAGGGTCTAAATACAGAGTATGTTAGCCACAGTTGCCTGCTCATCTTTGAAGAAGAGTGCACAAGTTGGTTTGAAAAGTGATGTTTCTGTTTTCAAAGTCTTGAATTACTGTGTTGGTTCTATTGCAAAAAGTTCTGAAAGTTGAAGCAATTGCTACCATCTTACAGCTTTTACAGATTCTTGTGAAACAGAAGAGATCAAGTTTGATACTGTTGCACAATCATTCTTTTTTCGTACATTAAGTCATCAAAAATCTGTAGTGCTTTGGCTAGTGAGTCAACCAGAATACAGTTACTCTTACCCACAGAATCAGTAAGTGAACTGAGAATTTCAGAGGATAGAGAGACTAAGTTATTTTGACAGATGTCTTAGATCAATTTAGCTGCTTTCTTAATGATTTAGTGAGCGGTATTGTATGCATTATGTCTTTTCAAGTTCTTTTCCCTCCCATTCTTTGTCATCTTTTACATCCTGACTACACTTTGCAGAAAATAAAGAGCAATTACATGTGGTTCTTTTATTTTACAGGGCTTATTTGGGTCTGAGGAATCACTTTCCTAGTGAAGCGGAGACTCTGTACAATTCTCTTGAGCCACCCTATCAAAGAAGCCTTCAGACCTACTTAAAGAATTCTGGCAGCATAGCATCTCTCCCTCAGTCAGACAGGTCATCTTCCAGCTCACAGGAGAGCCTCAAGTAAGGGTCACTTAACTATTTCTGAGTCTAAACAAATGAAAGCACTTAAAAAAAAAGTTATTTATTCAGAGATTAATTGCTCGTTTAAATTAATCTGTATTGCTTACCTGAAAATTCAAGTGTTGTTAATGAGTTACTAGTAATAAAATGTTAAAAGCTAAGTTACAGAGAAATTAAAATTTTAAAATACTCTTAAATCACCAGCTAAGCTTTATTTCCTGTATTGCAGCGTATGTAAGTTGCCAGTTGTTTGAACCTAAGCAATACAGAAAGGAAGGGGTAAAACAAGAAGTCGATGTTGGAAATACAATTTTAATTGAGTTGTCAGTACTTTTTATACTTAGATGCACTTTATTTTCCCTCTGTCATACAAAATTAAATCTCTAGCTTCTAATATTGATACTGAGTTCTCTCTGCATAAACTAATTTAGGAAATACTGGCATGATTTCTCTAAGTCTGATGCTCCATGATATTTTACTCTCTGTATTTAGAAATCTTCTGGAGTGTTGATCAGAGAGATTATGGGATAAGGAAAATGTGATGACTTGTCCCTAGAAAACAAGCTCTACCTGTATGAAACTGCTTAAGTGAAATGCCGTTCACAGTAGATTGTACAAGTGCTGAAATTGAAACAGTTGTCTGAGCCTTCTATTTGGAGCTTGTGATAAGGTTAGGCACCCAGGAATTATTTGCAGCAAAATCCGTCCAAAACACCGGTTACTAATGTTAGGAAATCGTTGTTTATTATTGTTCATAGTAAGCTGCAAGTACCTGATACTCTGCGAGGTGTTAACTAACAGTGCTGATATCTGCGTTGTCCTTGAGCACCTGAATTAGTTACTCAGATAAATGCACAGTATTACACACCTTTCCTCATCCTTGGCTTTTTGGTATTAAAAATAGAAAGGCTTTCTCTTTCTCCTCTCTTTCTCCCCTTTTCCTTTTTATTGCAGACACAATGTAATTTAATTTATAAAAGTCTTCTTGTTTAGCTCCCACTATTTTCTATATGGCAGCTGATTTTCAAGATCAGCTCTGTGGTTAAATAAAACCTTGCAGTGGCTGTCTTAAATATTTCTCTGACCAAAACTTTGCGTTATCAAACCATACTTACTATTTTTCAAAGGATTAAAGCTCTGTGATGATGTTTTTTATTTCATAAAATATGCAAAGGGATCTGATAAGATGATTGTGTTTTCCTTATTAGTTTCTATTAAGTTTTTTTCTCCAAAATATTCAGAGTGAGGAGAGGGGAAAAAAAAAAAAAAAAAACCTTTTTCTCCCTTTTTCCCCTAATTTCATTGTGTATTGTTGCCTTTTGGATCTGATACATGGGGCGCATTTTATAAAAGCATTTACTTAATGGGTTTATTGGATTTTGTCTTCCAGTCGTCCTCTATCTTCTAAATGGTCTGCAGCCAGCCCAGCCAGCTTTGCAGGCAGAGGTAAGCTAATGCTATCTTGTGCACAGTATTTATTCCTTAAAATTCCTTGAATTAGAAGTTTTAAATGCAACTTAAAATTTTACTGTGTTAAGCATTTACCCTGTTTCCAAATGGAATAATGTTACATCACTGCAACTGCACCTAGAGCTAAATGTGCCTTGTACTTGGCTCGTATTTTACGTATTTTCAGTTACTGTGTGTATGAGATACAATTTGCTATGTATTGGAACTATTCATTGATTGTTTATCGTGGAGATTTTTCATGAAACACTGATTCTGAAAGGAGCCAAGCATTCTGTTGTCCGTGCGTGATAATTGGCCTTAGCACCATTGCAAGCAAAGGATTCCTTGTACCTTTCATCTGTGCCGAAATAGGTGCTGCTGTTCATGAGAGAGGAAACAAACAAACAAAACCCATTTCAAGCGGTTCAATACTGTCTTGAGTTTTCAGAGCTGAATCTCTTAATTCTCTTTTCACATAATATCTTTGTAACTCTTGCCAGAGAAATCATTGAAGTCCCTTTCACAAGTGTCTGGTAATTGAGCATGCTTGTTTTGTAGGTACTGAAACTGGGAAAGTGGAGTCGGTGAAAATTAATTTCAGTGAATAGTTAACACTAGACGTATAAGGCATGTAAGAGGAAATTAATAAAAAAAATATTTTACAGCTGATGAAGCCAAAATTAAGTCAAAGTTAATTCAGCTTGCTCAAGGCTTTACCTTAGCTGAAGTATGGGAGTGTTATCTTCTATCAGGATCACAAAGGATGCTGTGAATTTTCTTAAATTTGTGAAGCATTTAGTAATAAATCCTGTTAACATTCGTAATTATGTGGGTTGTAGTAGAGTGGGAGCACATAGTATTAAATGGTAATACTTCATGCTGAGTGAAGATAAATAATACTGTAAAATAAACTTATCTATATTTCACAGCAGCACATCTAGCGTTTTGATACTCTTTGGCCACATTTTTACTCAATGTCTTTATAGTACTGTGTTTATATTAACTTGATTTGCATTACACAGCATTATTTTCTGTACTTTTTGCAGGTTTCCTGCAGCAGTGGCAAACACTAACCTTGCATGTACAACTCATTCTATTCACATTAACAATTTTTTTTTTTTTTTGGTTAGTTTCAGGCAGCAGCAAGAGTGTTCCAAGCCCAGGAACTCTGCAGAGGTCTCGCAGTGACATCGATGTTAATGCTGCTGCAGGTGCAAAGGCCCGCCATGCTGCTGGGCAGACAGCTGGAGCTGGGCGCTTGTCAGCAGCTGGTCTGCCTCCAGGATCTTACGCTTCACTAGGTGAGGGAAACGTCTTTATTATACTGTGAAATCATTTTTTGAGGCTTGTCTTCAAAAAGTTATAGGAGGACAATTCTGCACTTGAAAAACTGTCGTTGTCATTTTTACTGGAGTGTGGTAAAAGAACACGTTTTCTCACGTAAGTTACCAAGTTGGCTAGATGTTTTATTTTTCTTGTACTAGAAGAATGCTGATGTAAAGAATATAACCATGCTATGCTCTTTAAATGAGTTAATCTGGATTTACTTTTAAGTATTGGAAGGAAAGATACCTTCACTTAACAGCAGATGGTGATCACGGATTTTTTTACTTCCAAAAGTGACACAAATTGGCATTAGAACTCTTGATTCCCTGTTTTTTTCCTCGGCTCTTTAGCGCTGTTGTAAAACAGTCAGCTACTGAGACAGTCTTGTAGTAAGTAGTGGCTTCTTCAAGTCATACAGAAGTGTTGTTGTACAGCAGTGTACAATGCTGATTTCAGAGAGAGCTTCCAAAGCCACGTTTGTGAAACTGAAAGTTTTTATCTAGGTGGTAATCTTCTTTGTCAAGAATGCTTGCTGTTAGACATGGAAAGTTCTGCAAATTACATGTTTGCAGAATAACTGATAGTTAGATGCTAGAACTCCCAAGTTTAAATTAAACCTACCTCTAAGGAGAACAAAGGAATACGAGACATAATTTTGTTCTTTTTAGGCAATCCTTAGTATAGCGGTGAGATTCAGTGTTAACTGTTTTTTCTTCTCAATCTGTATGCCTGCTAGATCACCAAGGAGGCAAGTTAATAGTAGTGCTATCACCAATCATGGTCGCAAAAGAGGCAGAGAAATTAAATTAAATACCAGTAATGCTTTCTTATTTAGTCCTTTTTTAACCTTTTTTTTACCTTTACTTTTCTATTTGTGTTGTTTTGGGAGATGTTAGGATACACGTAGGCTGTGTTTCTGAGGGTTTTCGGTTGTGTTTTTTCACTTAAGTTAAAAAATATTTTAGTTGAGTTGGTTCTTTTGTCATCAGTGCCTACTTGAAGTCGTTTTGAACACCATTGCTTTTGGGATCCAGTGTTGAGTGCTGCTGAAAAGGAACATTATTTGAAACGGGGCTTTAGTGTAGGGGTGTGGACTCCCTCTAGTGCCCACAGAGGGAATCAGGGAACCTGCTGGGTGGTCACCAAAGTTAGGTGGCTCAGTTTGCTTGCTGGAGGAGATAGACTGGTGACTATCAATTGAGGAATTGATAGTTCCTCCCAACATAATGCCTAGAAGTCTGAAATAGGTGGGATGATTATTCTTGAAGATCAGAGTATTGTTTAGTCTGTTTTGGTGTGCAACAGGATGTACTCTGATTCTTAGATGAAGCTGGAGATGATTTATAGGAAAATGGAAGTGACAAGAAACATAGCTGTAGCAGAAAGGAGAAAAATGTCAAGTGGAAAACAGAGATAAATCTGTCAGTTTATTCATGCTGAAGAAATGAAGAGATTACTTCATTATTGCAAGTTTCACAGAAATTTAGCTCATGGTTGGAATATTGGTTTGCTTTCAGAATGTCTTAAGCCACGAGTGATTCATGCCCCGAATTTTGGAAGCAGGGGTTAAGAACGGCAGAGAGAGGTTTTCAGAGAAGTAAACAGGTGGTTTTATGCAAGGAAATAAGAGATAAAGAAATAGCGTATTCTCATTGTAGTTTGTAGGTGACAGGTGGTGAATACATGGGCAGTAAGTCCAGGCTAGATTCTTTGGAGGGATTTGGGTAGTTGGAAAGTTTTGCCTTGTAGTGACTCGTGGAAGAGAGTACAATATTAAATTGAAATGGCAAAATAATGTGTTTATAGTGATAGAAAATTCAAACAATTCTATAACAATAGATGGATGGTATAAAGGTAGGGTCAGTAAAGGAGACCAAGGTTTATTTACAGTCATGTAAAAGGAGTACTTCTCAGTTTGATCCTGCCTCCTTCTCACCGTTATTTAAAGAGTAACATCTGCCTTTTGATTAAATAGCTGCAAAATATAGAGCTTAAGAGAACAAGTTCATAAGCACAGTGATTTGTGATTGTCTCCACCTATCTCTTTCCTCATTATTATTGTAAGAATTCTTATTTGTATCTACATGTGTTTTTGTTATTTTTGTTTTTAATTGTTTTTTGTTAGTTTATTTTAAAACTCTTCTAGGTACTGGAGGACATTCTTTAGTTATCCTGAATGTTGACTAGCTTTGGCATCCTTAATAATTAATGGCATTACTGAGGAGACTTGAGCTGTAATTATATCTGTCTCACATTAAATATTTTAATTCAAATGGTTGCTGTCAGAATATGCACTGCCTCCTAGCTGAACTTGGGAATCCTTAATGCTTTTAAACCTGAGTGGAACTTTCTCCCATTTTGCCTTTGTCTTTATTGTGATGTCTTTTCCCCTCCTGTCCCTTACCCCATATAGGGACTTTACCTTGAGTAGCAAATTTCATAAGATACTGTAGTTCAGTAATGATACAAATGTGTATTGATGCTGAACACCAAACATGAAACAGTAGATAACTATCTTACTATAAAGGCTTCCTTAAATCTGGATAATGCAGAGAGATTCAACATCCCTGTGCAGAGTACTTATACCTTGTTCTGTAATATTGCACCTTGGGCTGAGGGAAACCAGTTGTACTTAAGTTAGCTTATACATGCACGAATTAGATAGACGTGTCTACAGTATTTAATATTAATGTATTTTCCTTAATTAATGTTTGATGACTCTGCTGTGAACACCTTTATTCTAACACACTAAGTTTTCCATGTTTCTTTGCCTGCTTTTTCAACAAAGAGGATACTTCTGACAAGATGGATGGTAAGAAATTGTTTAGTCTGTCCTCTAATTCTATTAAAAATTTTAAAGTGTCTTTTATGTAAAATATTTTATGTTTACTATATTTGTCTGTTGATTAACAAATACTATACTACTTTCATTAACTCCTATGTAATCTTAAGGTCTTAATATACATGTTGTGTATATGTATTTGTCAATGTTTTGAATGATTAGTCTGTACCGGCAACAGAAAGTTTATCAGAAATTGGATATTAATCCAATTTAAAAACAACAACAACTTCTAATTACAGAGCAATTCTGTAATGAATATATATATGTATATTTTAACTATCTCTAGTTTCATTATATTCCATAGCTTTACCTTTGAAGTTGGGGGGCTTTTTGTTGTTGCTGTTGTTTTTTGAGTTTTTGGCAAAACAGCAATGGGAAAACATAAGAGGTAAAGAATTAAGAATTTTAAAAGTAAAAATTAAATATTCTTTTTAAAAATTGCTCCCATCAGTATGCGGCCTAGCTACCTGATTTTACATTCTTAGAAGTTGTGTAATCCGGTATAATTCTACTGAAGAGTAGTTTGTTGAGGAGACCTCCGTGTTTAAGTAGCTTACCAAGTACACTAACTTCTTCTTAGTTCACTACATTTAATACATGGAGGGAACTGACAAATGTTTTTATTCTAATTGCAGAGCAGTTGAGAATCAGGTCTCTCACAGTGCTTGTTAGGCTATTTCAGGTGTGTGCGAGTGATGCTTCCCAAATAGCTAAGTGACAGAGTCCCATCTTCATGTCTGGTATTTGTAGTTTATTGCTGGGAAATGCTTCACAAAGTCAATTATATTTGGTACTTAATTCACAATTCTTGTCACGTGCATTTTGACAGTGCTATTTAGAGGAATGAGTAGTTTACTCAAAGCAAAGCAGGTGATATTTTTCCTTTCATAGACTACTGAGTCTCCTGAGGAAAATGATTATACAAAATATGCATAGAAATGAAAACAGTAGGAAGGTAGGTCTCTAAAATGCTGAATCCTGAGCCATTTGAGAGCAGAGGTAGATTCAAGAGAGATCCTTTGGGAAAGAATTTTAGCAGTTTTGGAGTATTGCAAGTGGTAGGTCTACTTCAATAAAATACGATTTTCTAGTACAGTATTTTAGTATCTTTCTCACTTATTTCCATATCAGATTTCCTTATATTGCATATAATACTATTTAGACTATCTGTGCTAAAACTTACCTTGTGCTTTTTGCTCATTGTCACCAGGAATAAGCTTGCTTTGGGGCATGTGTATGGGCTTTTACTTTTGTTGAGACCAGTAGTCATGACTAGTAGAGATCTCCCATGCATCTGCTTAGAAGTGGCAAAAGTGCTACACAGTTGATCAGAGCAACCATTTCTTTTCTACAGGGTAATCTGTAGAGATGACATGCAAGACAGAACAAACACAGCTTAACTCTCGGGCTGTAGTTTGTCATACAGCTGCTCTGATCTAACTGCTTCCTGCAAGAAATGATTTCTTCCTTCTACTGCTAATCATGGCTGCCTGGTTTTTATCACTTTTTTCTCTAGTGCCTTGTAGTACTCCATCATGAACCAATGTAGGTGAAGAAACTCCAGAAAGCTAATAACATATACAGAGATTAGTAGTATTCTCTTGGAGCTAACAGTGAACCTTTAGCTATCCAAACCAGTTGGTTGGCAGCACAAAGATGGGGAAAGGAGAACAACCACCACCCCTTCTAGGGCTACCTAGCTGTTAGCCTGGCTTAGATGTTCCAAGATCCAGCTGTGGAAGGATGTTGGTCTTTTTTCTTTCTTTTCTTTTAATGTGGACTAGCAAATTTTATTTGGAAAAACTGAGGCGTTCCTACGTATTTACTTCTGAAACTGATTTTTGTGAAGAAGCATTGAAATTTACACTGAGTTAAAGTTTAGAGGGAGTTCTTAATAGTAGTAGCTTGAAGATACTACAATATGAAGAAGTCATGGATTTTCTGGAAAGTTCCAGAGCAGGCAAGTGGAAGGTGCTTACAGATATTTTAATCATAGTTCTCCTACACAATAGGAACAGTATAGAATGAAAACAAAATTGACAAAAATGGAATTACTCTTCGATTTTTTTTTAAGCCATCTAACATTTTATCAGTGCTAGTATATGTATTTTTCCATCATGAGGAGATCTGTTTCAAAGGATCTTAGAGAGATGGAGTGCAGTATAGATGGCTTCTCATCAATTCATATGTACTGATGTCACATTTGTCCAACTCATTTTGTCACAGTCTGGCCTTGTGAAATTTGGCATACTTGTTAGTCTTGTTTCAGCAAGCTCGTGATACATCTGCTCACTTCTCCGAGCAAAACTTGAATTTCATATGTCTAGAGTTAAAAAAATAATCATGGACTTAATTCAGAGAAATCCTCCGTGGCAATTGCTACCGAATTATAACTGTCCAGTGTGTGAAACTCTGTTCTTGTGATGTGTTTTTTTTCTGAGATAATTTATAATAATATGTCTTCTATCAGAAGAGCTTGCACTAGGATATTGTAGTCTGTTTTGATCAGGATCTCATTTAGTTGCCTTAAATTTTTTTTCTATTTTTTTCTCATGTTTTTGTGACAAGTTTGGAAGGCAAGCACTATATATTGCATTCCTGTAAATCACTAAAAGTATAGCATGGGTGGTTTTTGATAGTTCTGCTTCAGTTTAATAGTGGAATTGCAACACAAAACTTAAACTTGCCAAAATTCGTAAGATTAATCTCGAAAAAGGAATTGAAGACACACGGTATTGTCTGGAATATCATGTATTTTATTATTTTTTCTGTTTAGGAACAGCTTCTGAAGATGGTAAGAAAACACTTTGTTAGAACAGCTAATATTTTTAGCTTCATATTTTCACTGATACAAATTCAGCTTTGAAAGTAGAATGTGGTCTTTCTGGGGCTTTGTGGAGACCGTAACTCCAGATAGCTTATGCATCTAATACTTGGTTGTCATGTAGTATTTTTTAAATTCTTTTAATTCTCAAATACTCATCTGCAGTAGAAGCATCATTGCTTAACATTTTCAGCGTGAAAATATAAGAGCTTTATAGTTTTGCATTTGTTTCATTTTTAAAGCAAACCTTGTGACAGAAAATTTCATCATGTGCTCATGCTCTGGGAAGCAGGTGCTGCTATTGTTACTCATCTCTTTGGGACCTGTGAATCAATTTTCAATATGCTGTTTGTTGAAACCTGTCATTAGTGACAGATAACAGTTTCTTTGCCTCACAAACACAAACTTTTTGTTGTTGTTCTATTTTTAAATTTTTTTTTTGCTTTGGTGACATTGATCCAGGTTCCAATTGATAATTTAACATAGTAGTGAAATAGTGGCACTCTGTATTCCTATGTTTTTGGTACAAATTCTGAACACAGTTACATATCCTGCAATCTCACAGCACTCAGTGGGAAAACATTGCCATTGCACGGGGATAACTAGTAGAGTTTGGACTAGTGAATCTAACCAATCTTGCTAACACATTATTTTCTAGTAGTTTAGTGAATAACCTCCTATATCCTAATTCTCTTTTTATAGACTCTCATCTTTGGCTATACCCTCTACTTGGATGAATAATATTAACTTGGTTGGTCTTCAAATTCTGGTGTGGAAAGCTTAAACAGACTAGAACTAAGTAACAGTCTGCATACCCAGTTATTCTGAGTCAAAAATTGACTCTACATGAAACATTTTAATTATGCTGTTTTACAAAGCACATTACTTGTTGAGCTAGTTCCAAACTGCACAAGCCTTTTGGGTTTTGTTTGTGAAACTTCTAAAAAACATGGTTAGCACAGTTCTGTGTTTGTATTTTTTTCAGTTTGAGAAGTTTCTTAGGAAATGTAGTACAGAGCTCTGCTAGTGTGTTTTATGAATAATCTTTCAGTCACCTGTAATTCATCCAACTAGAATCTTCCTTTCCTTGGTAATTTCACTGTGCTCTCTGAACATTTATGAGGAATATGGCTAATAATGCAGAAAGGTTTAACCCAGAGATGAGATGGTTTGGCATTCTAGAGAGAAGTGAATTCTGTTGTTTCACATGTTCCTCATCAGTTCTTCTATCTTGTGGGAGGAATAGTATTTCAGGATACCATGCTGACGCTGAGACGTACTTAAATTTACGTAGTATTTTCAAATTGCTGTAAAAGGCTTGGAAGATCCTGTAGAAGTCTATTTGACCATGGCCAGGAGAACAGTAAGAGTCTTCAGTGAGGAGAAAGATAGTATTCAGATTTCTAAAAAGAGAATTTAGAAGTCTCAGAACCCAGTTCAAAAGACAATCAAGATTAGTTTTGTAGTTCTGCTACAGCAAAAGTAGAATTACAACCACAAGTAATCGTGAGAAGACCGAATCTGCTACATTAGTAGCTACGTTGCCTATTATATTTAATAAATTTCCCTTTTTGTATTGTGATCAACCTGTTCGTGTAGGAGGCAAGAACTAGCTAGTTCAGGGTGTTTAAATGGTGATGCACAAATTATTTATTGAAGCATGTAGCATCAGAGGAGAAGTATTTTGATCCCTCGGCTATTAAGTCCTTTCAAGGTGTTCAAATTTCTACTAATTATCCCAAGTGAACTTTCACCCTTTACATTGTGCTTTGTTTTCGTGTGCAGAAATTTAAGAAAATGTTAGTAAATGCTACTTCTGCTTTCCTTTCTGCATTGCTGTGAAAAACTAATTGAATGCCGTTTTTGTTATAGGTCGTGTACGAACAAAGCTTTCAACAGCTTCTGTTGGTATTGGGAATTCTAAAACAGATTCCAGAGGACGGAGTAGAACCAAAGTGGTCTCTCAGTCTCAGCGTATGTATTTTCTGTTTCTCAGATATACCTGATAAAAGGCCAAATGCCTTAGCATATGTTCGTTGACCAATGGCTACAGTCAAAGTTAATTAAAAAAAAAAAAAAAAAAAAAGCTACATACTGAGTTGTTGTTCTGTGCCTTAGGTTCATCATCGCCAGAGAAAAATGAAGGTATTTTTTCAGTGTTTTGGGTCAGTGGTATTTGCATGCTTTTCTAATTCATGTTGTTTTTCTCTGGGCAAAATAATAGGCTAGGTCTTAGTTTGTCAATTAAATTAAATAATGTAAAAGGAAACAAATTCTGTCTTCAGTTATAACTTCTCAACATTCTTTTCCCCCCTCTCCCCTCCCAGTCCCAACACACAACACCAGTAAATGTCTATGTCAGTTACATATAATAGATGGAGAAATAACACAGAAAAATGGGTAGACTGAATGGAGTCTTCAGTGTTAACCTTTAAAAACTTATCTTTCACTTTTCAAAAAGTCTCATTTCTTCAGCCAGAAATACCAGTTTTCATTTTAAGCTAGGCACCGGTTCTTAGATATTTACTTCTTTTTTATATTACAGACATTAATTTCCTTGCCTTTACTTTACTCTTCTTTGGAGTGAAAAACACTAAACCCTAACTGGATAATCTGTTCCTTAGCTTGCATTGAAACTAGAAGGTAAAATGAAGCAATGTAGCGTATGTCAACTGATCCACAGTAATTTTCTGTGTGTGCTTAGAAACAAAAGCAAATGCAGGATTTCTGAGCTAGTTGAGCAGTCTGTCATTAACTGAAGAGATCTGACTAGCTCGTGTTATTTGGCACTGGCTGACCTATGGCAGTTTGTTCATATTATCTGCTGCCTACAGCAGACTTCTTCTGACTAACTATTTGTAGTGTTTTCAGATTCTCACCTTTGTCTCATCTGGTGAAATGCATTACACATCTTTTAATAAAATGGAATTTAATTACATTAATGAACGGAAAAGGCATTAAAAATAAAATTAATATAAATAAAAGTGAATTAAGCAGTACTGTAGTTTGCCAGGTCTCATGTTGCAAAGCTAATAAATCACGTAGATTTTGAGTTTTCCAGCATAATTATTCTGCAAACCATATCTACTTTCTCTCAATAAAACCCTTTAATTCTGTGTTTAATGACAGAAATACTTACCTCCTTCATAGCAGTTACTGCATTTCTCATAACTAGAATTTCTGAATTTAAAAAAGCAGCTAGAAGAGTTTTTGTTTATTTTTTCTAACAGAGGACTTCCCATTCACTTTCTGCATTATAGACTTTATTTTCCATCTAATACAGTTGGATCAAATGTGATCCGATGCTTGCAGAGTTTATTAAGTAAAATTTTCAAAAAAACAGATAAATATAAAATAATCAAAGCTGATAACAGAAATCCTCTTAAGTAAACTTTTTCTTTGGACAGTTCCCTAATCTCATGATTGTTTGTGGGACGAGAGCTTGAAAATAAAGCCTAATTATTGGCTATGACAAAGGTTGTGCAAAACTTCCAATGCTGGCTAAACTGTTTCATAAGCAAAGAATTGTTGGATTAATGATTTCAGGGCCAAGGGGGGAAGGTAGAAGTCCTAAAAATCACTTCAGAAAAAGCAGTGAGCCGTATCTGTATCAGTCTTCCCACTAATATTAGTAAAGAGCTGCTCTTTCTTTGAAGAAATTCGATACGTTCTTAAAAACGTAAGGTATTTGATAAAGTGGAGGGAGGGGAGTTTTAAGTAGTAATCTAAGACTTCTGTGATGATAAATGTCATGTCACGTTGACTTGACTATATAAATTCAGGGAACAAGCTTTTTACAGTTCAGTTTTTGCGAATGATGATTTTTTTCCAAGATAATCCATTTTTTTTCACTGTGTCAATGTCAAAAGAGATGAGCTGGATATTGAAATAACTAGATGTGTATACCTGTGATATGTGAAAATTAAATATATGGATGCATCTTGAGAGCCTTTTGTCACTCCTCCTGTTCAGAACTGATGCCTTCAGCTCTTTATAACCTGTAAGTGGGGGAGAACAAGAATTCTGAGATGTTTTACAGAAAATAAACAGGACAAATACAAATGGACAGGTGAAGGAGAGCTGTCAGGCACTGTGTACCTGCTGTTCAGATAATGCTTCTTTATGTAAATGGAAGTTTTCACAGCGTTGTGTGGAGTGAGATTGTCGATATTTCCCTACCTGGGGTTGTTTTAGTTCCACCACTTAGAGCAGGAGAATAGTTTCATGTTAGATTTAAGCCTATATTTCTTAAAATAAACAATAAAACCCACTGTAACACAGGTGCTTTTGTAAATACAGGGTTAAAAGTATTCAGTATTTTTGTTTAAAGATCATTATATGAAAGACTTGCAAACTTGCTTTCACAAATAATACATTTTAGGGTTTTAGAAGCCTTTACTTCTGTGCTTACATCTATTTTTAAATTGTAATATAAAATAAATATGTATACAGCCAATATCACATTACTTTATTTTTATCCATGGAAAAAATTCTACGATTTTTTCCTGTCCCTTTCTGTTTGGTTGTCAATTAATTCAGAAAGGTGTGCTAAAATGACATTTCAGTCTTCATTCAGAGAAAAAGAATGAGATTTCTGAATGGAAACAAATTGTTACAGTTATACTTCAGATGATTGTGAAAGAGGGAAACCCTAAATTATATGCAAGTCTTTTCAGATGTGCCATTGTGAAAGTTGTTTTATTTTTTGTCATCCACCGCACTTGCAGCTCAGTTCCTTTACTGTCTGTCTTAAACAAAAATATGTTTTGGCCTTGTGTGTAATTTTCGTTCAGCTATTGAACTTTATGAACTTGTTTTGGCAACTCAGTATTCTTTCAAAGTAATTTGAAGGCTACAGTTTCATGTTTAATTGAAATTAATTCTTCAGTATTAACCAGTTGTTGATAAGAAAGCTGAAGAATTGTGATTTGCTTGTGCAGCTTTGCTTCATCTGCTTTGTACATGGCACTTGAACTTAGTTCTCCAACTGTGGAAGCTACTTGAAAGCACTGCTTTAGCATAACTCCCTTGTGGCTTTTTTTTCCCTGTGTGAAATGACTAAAGCTTTCTTATTTCCATTTGCCATCCATTTTTAAATCTGCTCTGCTCCCTCCCTCTTCATGGATTATAAACCCCTACCCTAATCCTGCCTTTACACTTGTTCAGGATCACAGTCTGCTAACCCCATTGGTGGTAAGAGTCTACAGAATTCGTGTATACGTCATTGTTTGATCACCTCTTTCACATACCTCATTTTAAGGACCCTATTCAGCAGAAATTCTGCCTTGCTTTTTTCCACATGCTGCGCTTACCTCATGTGATGCAGTTGTTATTTAGAAGGCGTCAGAGTTGGGAGGTTTTTGTCAGTTTGGAACACTGTTCTAATAGTTCCTCTTTTTTCATTATTCATTTAGCTTTAGTTCCTTAGATTTGCTGCTGGTGGTGGTGTTGACAACAGTGTGCCAATGCTGTTGCTGTCAGAATAACATGTTCAGGATATCATACTGTGTTTGGTTTATTGAGGCTATAGTGGTAACACATTGCAGGTCAGACAAAAAGATCTTAAGAATAAACTAGGATGATGAGAGGTTATATTCCATCAGCATATTTTGAGAAGAGTTCAAGTTTCCTGGTTTCCAACCTACTGGAGAAAATATTCTCAAAGTCTCCGGGGCAGTGAAAAGTTTTTCCAACATTTTCATTGTTTTGGAGATAGACTATATTGAGGGTAGGGAGATGGCATAGTAGTATCAGTTGTAAGTTGAAACACTCTAACGTGAAGAAACTGCCAAACCTTAACTTTTGCAGACCACAGCAATTTTAACAATTTGCCTCTTTTTTTTTTCCTGCAATTGTAGAAGCTATGCTTATTTTTTTTCCAAGCTGTTTAAAATTTTGTTTATTGTTTCTGCTGAATAGGTCCATGGTTTGGAAAAGGGCATTTTGCTAAATAACCATTTCAAGTTTGAATTCAAACAATGAATCTGAAAGTATATGCATGGTACATTGGTTTAGTTTTCTCCCTTCCACCCAGCCAATGTTTTGTTTTGTTTGGGATTTTGTTTCTTTTCCCATATAGTCAAGCTTTATTAAAGTCGCATCTTTTTTTTTTTTTTTTTTCCCAAACATGCCTCATAAGAAGTATCTCATGAAGCTTACTTGAGATGTTGCATGTTAAGATCATAGAACCGATAGCATAGCTGTAGTCATATGGTTACCTGGTTATTTGGACAAGGTTAATGGAATATTCTAATCTGTATGTAATTAACCTTTGATTTAAATTATGTTTTGCTATTTGGTCGGACTTCTTAAATTCTGCAGCTGGAAATAGGAATACATTTATATCAACTGGTGGTACAAATTAGTTGAAGTGTGGATTGTTTGTGAGGGCTTAGAACTGAATTTGCTGTAACTGAGATATCAAAGGATGGAGATAGGGTAGGGGCCATTTGCCAGTTTCTTGTAGTGGGTACACTATGCTGAAATTAACAGTTAGAGTACGTCAGAATGTACAATTTTGATAAACTGTAAACTCTTAAAAAAAGTTAATACAAGGTGCTTAAACAGAATGTTTTGATCTTTTTCTTGTTTAAAACTAGTTAAAGCTTTTCTTTGAGTTTGTGGAATCATCTCCACGGATAAGAATGTGAATAATTTTAATTGTCTTCAGTGACATTTTATTTAGCTTATCTAAGCTTGAAGAACCCATGCTTTAAGAAGCATGAAAGAAGAGTTTATATGTTAGAAATACGATAATTTAATTTTGTTATAACACTGGTGGCATTGCAAGAGCTAGGGTAATGGCAAAGTCACTGGTTTAAAGTTGTTCCCTTTAGCTTTCTAGCCGTACTTTTTAAAATATCATTTTATTGTTTTTTAATAGAAAATATGATTAGTGAGACAGTATACCTTAATGGAACAGACCAATGGTCATGTTAGGGATATTCAAACCGTTAATGAAAATGGGAAGTGCTCTTTGTGGTTTCCTGAGCCATACCTAGTGCTAAATACCGCTCCAAGTTCTTCCTTGCATTGATAACTTTATCCACCTTGTTTGTGGTGCTCTGGGAACTTGTGCCAGGGTTTTAAATTTCACATTGTTACCTTGTGTGTTTTTTCAGACAATTTCAATCTACCACCAGTTTCCTGCTGATTTTAAGCATTTTTTTTTTTTTTTAAACCTTCGTTGTTTATCGTTAATGCTGTTACTTACATTTCTTCCTTTTGCCTTCAGCTGGCAGTAGATCCGGATCTCCTGGAAGAGTTTTGACGACAACCACACTTTCCACTATGAACACAGGGGTTCAGAGAGTATTAGTGAATCCTGCTGCTGCACAAAAACGAAGCAAAATCCCACGAAGTCAGGGATGCAGTAGAGAAGCCAGTCCTTCTAGATTGTCAGTAGGTAAGAACTGCTAAACAATTTTTGGTTTCTTTATAGACATTTTTACGTGCTGCTAATTACAGCTTGCATTTAATTACAGGTGAATGCTAAAATTAGAATGAACATAGATGAAAACCTAAAATGTATCTGGATGCTAAGACTAATAACTGATATACAAGACAGGTTGTTTTTTTTTTTAATTAACTTGAAGCAGGCAGGTTTTTTGCTGTCAAAATGCAGTAGTTGTTCTTTTCTCCTCCTCCGTTTCCTACTTCTCTTTTTTCTCTCTCTTCATCTTATTCTCAGCCTCCGAAGTACCACATCCATTAAATGAAACTGCTACCATTTAAAAAAGATTTTCTTTATTACTTCTGTGCCCTCTGGGTATGTGTGCGTGCATATATACTTCTGTGATACAAAAATGAATGTCATGTTTCCTGTGCCTCAGGGTATAACCTGATTACGCTTACTGAAATGAAGCAATGTTTTTTCAATAGGTATTGCTGCAGTTCTTTTGTATTCTGTATTTTTGATTTTTTCCCTGGCTGTGTTATCTTTATATTTTCCTTGAGAAAGCTGAATTTTTCCATCTGTGTTACAGTGGATTAGATTACCTAGACCTTGAGTCCAAATCCTGAATTGAATATTCACTCCGTATTTTTCATGGCTTATTCATGGCTCTTATCTTTTTCAAGAGGGTTTTCAGCTGTTCAGTGAGAAGTTAGTAAATCTGCTTTTTTAGCAGTTCAATGAAATAGTTTCACTGAACTGGCTACACTTGTGTATTTTAGCTCAATCAACTGTGTGGAATCAGTTAATGCTCAAAATGCAACGTAATCATCAGTGTCTTTTCTTAGAAGTACATCTTTGATCTTACTGAAAAACAGACCTGCATTAAAACTGCAACTTTTCTTATGTCTTCTCCCTTCTGTGCTGCTGTTTGTCTGTACCCTGAATCATACTAGCACGAGGCAGCCGCATTCCTCGGCCTAGTGTGAGTCAGGGGTGCAGTCGGGAGGCCAGCCGTGAAAGTAGCAGGGACACGAGCCCTGTCCGCTCTTTTCCACCCCTTGGTAAGTACTCGGAGCCCCTTGTTGTGCATGGCTGCCTTTGCCCTTCATAATTTGCACCTAACGAATCCATGCCTCCTCCATATAGCTTGTAGCAGGCCACCGTGATTTTCCCTTCCTTTGGCTCACTCACCGTTTACTTGGATGGAAAATTGACCGATGTGTGAATGGGTTGCACACTTCAAAAATAAATACTGTGCTAGTTATTAGCCTTACCTTAAATGCTAGGAGCTTGGAAAGCTGTGTGATGCATAGCACCTAGATAGTTGGGTTTTGTGATTTTTTTTCCTTTTTTTTTTGAAGGATGGTCCTGCTTTTGGAAAGGTTTTTGAAATTGTTTGTCTTTGTTAAAGTATTCATTGCTTAGGTACAGTTAATCAGTTTGAGCAGCTAGAATACAGTTTGGTCATTCTCCACCCTTCCCTGCATCAACTAGAGTGTTAATATTCAGAATTACTGCCAGGTCAGTGAATTGTTTCGGTGCATAAGATGTGAAATGAGGCAGATTTTCTTCTTAGCTGTGTTGTCATCACAATATTCTGTGCTGTGAGAGTGAGTGATGCAGTGAGTGGTGCAGATCAGGGACCACTGCTGAGAAACAGCTGTTTGAGCTTTCAGTTGGCTACAAATGAACAGGGCAGGTAACAGAGTCCTCATCTTAGTACATGAACCAACGGACAGTTCTGCTGTTCGTTTTTAATCAGAGTAGAAAAAGTGATTGTAGAGTAGAAAAGTAATTAAACTGAGTTGTTACTTAGGGAAGAAAAGAGGATTTGGAAACTTCGATGTTCATATATACAACATAGCCACTTTCAGTCCTCATTCCTAGAGTTGCTGTAAGCAAAAGTTTTGTCTTCACTTACTGTTTCAGTTTGTTGGCCTAAAACTTGGATGGTTTTGTAAAATTGTCGAGCTAGTTTCTGCTTCTGAAATGTGAACAAGGCATAGGAAATTTGTTTGCAATTATTTTAACATCTGAAGGATTAGGGAAACTTCTTATCTCCATGTATCCTTGTCAAGGTTGCTACAAAGTTTGTAGCAAACATTGATAAAAGTATCTTGCATGCTAGACTTTTAATTTTTTTTTAGCAGTACAAAACTCTCTTTGTAAGAGTAGTGTAGTTCTGTGGTTTGCAGAGTAGGGTGTTGTGCTTCTAGCCATTAAGCCTGTTCTGAATATGCTGAATCTCTGGTTTTTCTCTCAAAATAAGGCACCTGACTTAATGGGAAGTGGAAGTCTGTTGTGGTCTGTTAAGGCAGTGTGTTTCCTGGCAGCCATGGTTTTATTGGGGAAGTATGGATTAATTGAATGAAAGCTGTTTCAATAACTAATGCTAATTTACCCAGATGCTATTTAGTTGGGAAATTCAATAAGAAGTAGACGTTATGCAGGATCCAATAATAAACCTGTACTAAAACACACTGGGTGGCCTGAGGTGTAGTGTACACACATCTTTTTTTTAAAAAAAAATGAGATTTTTCCAGATCTTTTTGTGCTGCTTTTGCTACCTTACAGCTTGAATTTAATTGCATGCGAGATCTGATTTACACATTTTTTTAAATCAAATGCTGTTAATTTTAAAAAATGAAGTCTGTTAAGCTAATATGATAATAGTTAATGGATCATTGAGATGGATGCTACTTGAGATTTTATTTTTATAGATGGAGTTTCATTTTTGTATTAGATTTCAGAGCAAGTACAAATACAATAGGTTGAGTTGTGTGATAGCATAGGGAATGCAAAGTAGCATGTATAGGAGATCAGATTTTAAAATAAATATCTATATCTGAAATAAATCTGAAATCCTTCTACTTACTGGATTTCAAATGTCATTCAGTGTTTTGCTGAACCAGTTTTGTCTTAAGGGATATTATTGATTTCTATGAAAATGAAATAAAATTTAATCTTTTTCAAGGGTAGAAGATGAATTAAATTCAGCTCTGCATCTGTGACTAGAGACAGTTTCACATGGAACTGGGAAGGAGAGGAAATGTGATTTGTGTTGTATGGGTCTCAGCAGAGAAATTGTTGCTTGCGAGTGCTAAACCCTTTAGGGTGTGAAATGGCCCAAGCGTTATATAGCTGCTTCGCTGTGTGAAGTGCTTTTTGTAACCTCACATCTCAATATAAGACAACAGAATGAGAGGTAAGAGCCACTCTTGAGTAGCAAGAGATTGGTGATTAAAATGGAACTGCCAATTTTTCTGTTACATGCAGCTGATATTAAATACCAGATCAGTATAGTTCTCCTGCTGTAGTCAAGAAACGCATTGTTGTTTTGAGTCTTTTTCTCAAGTAGCTCCTATTTTGATTAATCTTACAAACAACTAAAATGAAGAAATATAAGTAGATACTCAACAATTTCTGCTGTTTGAGGCGTGCAAAGAATATTCTTGAAAGTACGTTTTGGAATGAGATACATTTGATCCAACAGAGTGCTTCCTTTCACTGTTCTAGAATTTTTCCCAGCATAATTCGAATGTGTATGAAGACAGGATCAATTCGAACTATATGTCTGAAGTTTGAATTTTGAATTGTACCTTTAATTTTCAGGGGTTGTTGTTGGAAAATATTGGGAAGGTTTACCCCGTTGTTGCTTGTACTTCAAGCTCTGTCAGTCTTGATGCATATATTTTGACATACTCTGTCCTGTCTCCTTTTTCCTACTGAGATGTGTGTTCTGAAGAACCAAGTAGTCCATAAAGTATTATTTGCATAATAAAGCTGCCTAGCTAAACAACTTTGTGCAAATTTAACTTGGCATAAAATACATTGCTATACCTTATGTAAGATGCAGAGAACTTAAACGGAGAAAAAAATTGCAGTGTTGCTTCTGGGATCTTTATAAGGGCTCAGGATCACTTTGGAGTTCACTCAGGTTAAAAGATGTGTTCTTCCCCAGATGTGATTTGGTCCATGTCAGTTACTTGATTCAAGTCAGACTCTTAAATTGTGTATGTTAATCAGAGTGAAAGACAATTCATTTAATTCCTGGTTTCTGTTTTTTCCCGTTTTTACTGCTTTATGTATCTAGAAGGTGTCAAGATATTTAGATTTTCAGTTTTTCATTAAATTATTATATCTGGGGTGCGTGTCATTAAAGTTTGCAAAGCCGGTTTCAATTATGTGATTGTAATGTCCTAAATTGAGTGAACTGAAGAAGGAAGCTGACGTTCAAAAACACAGGTATTGCTTGGTTTAAGACAGAAAAGATTAGTGATAGTGAGTCAACCAACTTTAGATTCTCCAAAAGACTTTTTTTAATACAAGTGTCAGAAGAAAGAGGGTGCTCAGTTCTGTTCAGAAGTACTTGCGGATCTTTGGTACCAACTTTCTATAAATTCAGAGAATTTTCATCAGCCGTAGTAACTAACTACGTGTCTCAATTTCATATTTTACTTTGAAGGAAAGAATATGAATGTGAAATGTTAATTAAATTACTTTAAATTTTAAATAAAATTGAGTAATTTTAACGTTCATCTGCTAAGTGCTGATTTTAAGTAAGGTTTGCTTATCTGCATGTGAGCAAGAACTCAAGTTAATACCAAGTATTAGCTGTTAACACGGTCGGTTTGTGCAGTAGTCACTTTCTTGCAAATTGTATTGTTTGATATTAGGGCTCTGGCTCTCAAATGTAGAATTGAGTTAACTGCCATGGAAAAACAGTATCAGTGGAACTTTTTAAGTATTTCTGAGGATTCTGTTTGTGTGTGTGTGTTTGTGTACCTATGCTTTTTTTTTTTCCCCTTTGAACATAATTGCTTTGAATCTGCCCTTAATCCTTCAAAATAAAAAAAAAAAAAAATCATGCATGAAATGTCCAGTGTACATAAACCTGTCTGGTCTACATAATCAAAGAACTTTCCTGACTCTTTATCCTTCTGTGTAATGTTCAGTTTCTTATGCTAAAGCCGTATCTTTTTGCTACATATGCTTTCATTCAGCTAAGCAACTATTGCAGCGCTTTGGTTCCATGGTAATAGATAGGGTTTGTATGATCCTGTTATTGCAGCTTCCAGACATCATTCCAGATCCACTGGTGCCCTCTACGCTCCTGATGCTTATGGGGCTACAGGTGAAGGATGAGTACACTTTGCTGTCATCTGTGCAGTCATCCTGGATTTTTTTTTCCCACCCACCCATTTGGTTGTTCTCATAGTTCAGTTGTAAAAAGCATTATTTATATTAATTTGAGTTTTGTGGTTTTAATGATCCTGATAGATGTGTATGTGTTACTAGATCTCGTCTCCACCCTCATGCCCCAATGTTAATCCTTTTCTTCCCTAACAACAATCACTTTATTTTTCCCTTGCAGAGGATTTTTCTTTTAGTTTTCCATTTTTTCAGTATTCGTAGCGCATTCTTTATGCATGTAGTTTTCTCATCAGTACTCCCTATAGCCCTCCTATGATATTTGTTTTCTTTAGAAATGAAAACAAAAACCCAAAATGAAGATGTGAAACAAAAAAATACCGAAAAGATCAGTTCTGGGTTCTTTTAGATAAAACCATTGATGTGTTGGTGATTTTTTTTCTTCTATGATACTGGAGTAGACTCTTCGTATTGCTGTTTTTATTTCATTTGTACCTTTCACTGCACCGCTAAAGATGTCAGAATGAAAACATCCATATTTTAGCCCCTACCTAATTTATAAGAAACACTAAGCAAATGCTTTTCTTCTGCTTGGGTTTTTTTTTAAGTGATTATGGTATTAATATTTTATGTCGTTATTCTGACTGAAATCTTTTTATTTTTTGTTGTTGATGTAACAGGTACCAGCTTTGGAATTAGCCAGTCAAGTAGATTGTCGTCATCAGTTAGCGCTATGCGGGTCCTGAACACTGGTTCTGACGTGGAAGAGGCAGTAGCAGATGCTTTGGTAAGACTCTCCCACCTATCTTGTGTAGGATGCAGGCTGCTGTAATGTGTCTGTACAGAAAGTATGCAAACGAACTTGTCCTTGGATATTTTATTGGCTTCTAGGTGGGGAAGAGAGAGAAACTGAGTTATGAGAGCTGCAGAGTATGGGAATTTTCGTTCCATACAGAAGTCTTAACTTTTGAGAAATGTTCATTTTCCCTTGGCAGGCAGGGGGTAGTCTTGGGCTGTTCTGTTGGAGTAGCTGAAGGAGCCACTTGAGCAGGAGGCACTTCTGAGCAGCATCCCACAACAGCTAGACAAACTTGTAGGTAGATTGAGGCTGGTCGGCTTGTCAGAGCTGGGGATGATGAGACCTAAGGCACACTTAACGTTGTTTTAAGAACATGCAAGGTTAACGCTGAAGAGATGAGTTGATGGCTTGACAGGCAGCATTGCCTAAGTTCCTTTTTTATTTTCAAAATGTTAGATTGAATTTCAAGCTAGTTGTGCCATTCTCAGTCTTAACCTTACTGCTCTTTAAAAGGATCTTTTTTGCTCCTTCCTCACCTCTGTGTCCCAGTTAGCCAAACTGTGAAAGCATATGTCGTGTGTTTTGTTCTGCCATTGATATCAGCAAACTGAAATCTTCAAACAATTTCAAGAGTGATGCTATGAGTTTTCTACATTTTTATCGTTTATTGTGGACGACTGTAGAATGATTAGGGTTGGAAAGGACCTTAAAGATCATCTAGTTCCAGAGAGAGAAGCAAAACTTCAAAGCAAGAATTATCTGGAGAATTTGATCATATTCATATGGTCTGCCAGTTTTTTGACTTCTTAGTTAATACTGCTTTCATGACACGTTAGTTTAAAATTTGTGTGCCTTCACAGGCACAGAGATAAGGACGTCTGTGAAATCTTGCCTAACAACTCATGGTATCATTGATCAGTTGCGTTTACCGTTTTTCATAGTGTAAACTCAAAAAAATTTCGGCAGAAATCTGGAACGCTAGTTAGCAAACTGGATCTTAGTCTGGATTGTGGGTTTTTTAAGGTACAAAGAAGAGAAGTGGCTCATGAAACATTAAAAGTTTTGGGCTATAATTCGAAAAACCTGTATGAGAGGTATCCACATTGGTTTGTTTGTTCACAGGAATTGGTTTGTATTACCTGGATACAGAGTAGGGTGATGTTTCTGTGTTACAGGAACATTAATATTGTATGTTTTAGCTGGAATTATCACAACTAAGAAGAATCAAGATGAGCAACATTAAAGAATATAGCATTAGCAAGTCTGCTTGCCTACCCATACTCTAAGTTTACAGGTTGTCCTGTACAAATGGCTCCATTTAGGCGGAAATCTGGTGACAAATGCTCTTTTTGTTTTATGGTAGACTAAAGCCCCTTGTCAGAACTGTGTTTTTAAAATGCAGAATATAGCGTCCTGACAGCCATAATACAAAAATCAAATATTCTGAATTGCTTTGCTATTTGTGATTTTTATTCCTTCCTTTGTTCTCTTACACATGCAGGTATTGTACAATAAGCTTGCTTGTTATGTGATACATTGACTCCTTTATATTAGGATACCTTTTAAGCTATTTGGCAAGCAAAACTGAGAACCCTCTGCACATGGCAGTGGTACTTAAGGGGAAAACAATCAATTCTGCTTATTTGATTGTATAATGAAACTGGATTTTTAACTACTTGCTTCAGCTTCAGATTTTGAATGGCTGAGTTATTTTTTCAGTAGCTTGTGTTTTTCCTTTCAGGATAAGCAGTGTGTTTGTCCTCTGTCCTTTGTCATGTTGTGTTTTGTTTGGTTGCCTTGCTTTTGTTCATAGTGATTTTGCATTATACAATGACGTTTTCCAAATTTACCTCCGTAGTAATTGTTGCAGTGACTAAATATTTTAGATATTAAAATGTTGCTAATCAGAGATGGAGAAGCTTTTGGAAAAATAGAATTGAAATGAAGTTTTCGTACTTCGATAGCAGTTGACTGCATGTATTAAGTCTTTATGCTCAAATGTCATTGCAGAAGACACAGAGATTTTGACAGAGAAATCTTTGTGAACAACAGATGATGACATCATGTAATACTTCCCTGGAAGTGGAAGTTTAGCTAACTTCTTATTGGTAATGCATGATATGCCAGTCAGATACTGAGAGCTGAGTCAGATTTGCAAAAGATTGTGTTTTCCAGTGGCAGGTAGTTTTAATAGTCACAGTGCTGCTATGCCTTACCTTCCTGTTCTCAATTTCTGTTTCTTTTCAATAATTTACTGCTATCAGCTCTTAGGAGACATACGGACTAAGGTATAGAAATTATTTTCCTTCTTCAATAGTTTAATATTTTGATATTAACATGTTTGATGCAAAGTAAGTTAAAATGAGAGAAAGCTGTTTTAGACTTCATTCTTTTATTCTTTAACATGGATAAAGTTAAGTGAAATAACTAACTTTCAGTACAATCTTTTTGTCATCCTATCATGCAATTTTATAGATTTTTACAAGTAAACTTTAAGCTGAATGTTTCATCAAACGTATGTCTTCTTTCCATTTGCTTTGCTTTTATATTTGAAATCCTATGCAAGCCATACATCTTCAAAATCTTATTAATTTGCTTTGAACTGCTGAACAGTTAGAGCCATTTGTCACTGCAGGGCGTAGGGCTTGCACAAGTTACTGGGAGTGCTGGTGTTTCTGCTGATAGTGGGTATGTATAATATTCCTTTGTAAAGCAGTATTGATGTGGGGTGTTTCTGAACCATAGAAGAAGCCTGTCCGAAGAAGATACGAGTCTTACGGGATGTACTCAGATGATGATGCCAACAGTGATGCATCAAGTGCCTGTTCAGAAAGGTCCTACAGCTCTAGGAATGGAAGCATACCAACCTACATGAGACAGACGGAAGATGTGGCTGAAGTCCTAAACCGCTGCGCTAGCTCCAACTGGTCAGAGAGAAAAGAAGGCCTCCTGGGCCTGCAAAATTTGTTAAAGAACCAGAGAACTTTAAGGTAAGAAGACATGTTAGTAGAAGAACATTTTTAATTCAGAGTTGAAGGAGGGCAAGGAAAGTTGAGAGAGGAGGCTGATGTCCTACGCAGTATGGAAAGGTGGGGAGAAGGGAAGCAGGCTGTGTGTCCAAGAAGGAAGGAAGGAATGAGGAAGCTAGTGTCCATTCTGGCCACTAGTGCATGGGATCTCTTAAAATGCTTAGTTTAAGAAATGGTATTTAAAGTCAGTAGTGTTTACAATACAGGGGATTCTCAAGGTGATTGCATCTGGTATTGGTGACATGCTTTTATTAAGTAGATTATTTATTCAAAAGAAACTGTTCATGACCAACTCTGACAGTGTCCTTCTCTTGACCTGCTCTGTTACAGTAGTTAGGAATGGGAATTTAAAATGACCTTTGCTATGTTTTAATATGTGAATTAGTTTGAAGAGACCAGGTTGAAAGTGTATTTTAGACAAAATCATAACATTTTTACTTATGTCTTAGTGCTCTACTTTGTTTACTAGATTGTTTGGTTCAGTATCTGGGATTGATTTCACTGATTGCTATGCATTAGTGTGCCAGTAGTACTAGCGGTGGAGTTGACTCGTGTTTTGTCACTTTGACAGTCGTGTTGAGTTGAAAAGGCTGTGTGAAATCTTCACAAGAATGTTTGCTGATCCTCACAGTAAGGTATGTTTAGGTTTTCCTTACCTACAGTTGAAGTCTGAAAATGCATATTTATAGGCCAAGTAATATGTCAGTAGTAGTTGTACATGTTAAAAAAAAAAATAAAAAATCCACAAACTATAATCTGTAAGCAATTAACGGTATCAGGTCTGAATTCATTTAATTTGCAGTTTTGAACAAGAGTTTCATACCTTTCGTCGCAAGATAATTGAAATAGAGTGAAGGTTTGTTTTGGTTAAAATCCATTAGTTTAACAGCTTGTGCTCAAAATTCGTAAATATCTTCAGGAAGTCATGGTGTGTATAAAGGCCACTTCAGTCAAACAAGTGGTTTCTTCTCAATTAGAAACAAAACACCCTGCTGCAATAATTTAAATGATAATGAAAATTAAGTGGAATCCTAACTATACCAAATATGTACTTACGTCTTTTCCAGGGTACTTATTTTGCATTTTCGTGGCTGATGGTGTCTTCCTTGAGTTTCATAGATAAAGCTGAATAGTTTTACATCATCGATAATAATTAAGATGCAGAGTATATTGCTGTATAAAATAAAATGCAATGATTTCTTAATTTCTACAGTAGTAAAGACTCTGTGTGGATGATATAACTAAGAGAATAATTCTTCTGTTTTCTAAGACCATTTAAAATCTCTTAAACTGAGTTACTGTTTGGTTTTTTTTTTAACAGTTGTTGTGGGAGATGGGTTGCTGTTTCAGCTTGATGTGTGTGTATATAATCTACTGCAATAATTTTCCCTAACAAAAGGACTACGAGTGAATAGGAACCTGAACAAAGTCAAAATGATACCATGTAGAAAACATGCAACTTTGTGTTTAGTTTGAATTACAGGCTCGTTTGGAAGAAACCCTGTCTTTTATGTTGAGTACAACATGTATCACTTCATGTCCATATTTCAGAATCGATAAAATGATAACCCAGAAAAATTCAGAGTATAGTAGTTACTTCAGAACTATTCGCTTTTCAGAATTTTGTTGAGAATGCTGGAATTTGTTGAAACTGCTTTGATTATGCAATACTTTTAACATGTTTTTAAGTCTTCATGATTGTTCTGATGAAAAACTAAATTCAGACAGGTATGAAATCTTGACAGGTTAACTTAGTTATTTTTCCAGCAGGAAAACTAAAAGCAGGTGAATACTGCCTGTAGTTTGGAAGAAAATTGCCTTGTATCTAGGAGCATAGTAATAAACTTGCTCACGTACTGCAGAGATTTGGAAAAAATGACAAAAGCCAAGTTGAAGAGAGAACAAAGAATGCAATACATTAAAAAGAGAAGAGGAAAGAAAATTAAAAATTGAAATACGATTGGTTTCTAAATGAAGGACGACAAAATAGCAGCTTGGCTTAATTTTGCTGATTCCTTCTTGTGTCAATTCATATAGCAGTTCTGCATCTATTAGAACTTCTGTGGAGAGTTTTGTTGGCGTTAGGGTGGGTGAGGAGGATGAAAATGCTCCAAAATATCGTTGTATGTGTCAGAAGAGCATTTTAAGTTTCCATTGGGCCTTTATGAGTTACTACATTTCAGCTGATGATTCTTTTTGGTTTTGTTTTCTGGGCATTCTGACATAAAATAATGTTACTTTGAGTTCTGAAATTTGACCGATGTGATAGCATAGGTGTTAGCACCTGTTCCAGGTACTGAAAGCTTGCCTGCTTTTTGGTGTTGCAAAACTAATTCTAATTCATGAGTATACTGCTGGGGTGACACCTTAAGTGTTAGAGTTGGCGAGCTGTGGATTTTTTTTTTATCACACATATACAGCTGCACAAATCTAATCTTAGAATCTTGTCCTAAAGTATCTGTAGGAATTATTCTGTCATCACTGCTGTGTTCTGTTTTTTTGTCTTTTTGTTTTTTCTGTTTTAAGATTTCTTTTAACATGATAGTTGGATGTAGGGAATTGCTTGGAAAGAGTAATATCATCTGGAGGAGGAAGTGGAATAATGATTTGAAGGACATGCCAAGTGCTTATAGTTTATATATCCCAGTAAAATCCTTAAATTTGTCATAAAAGTTTCGAAATACCTTTTTCGTTTTGTTTTGTTTTCTATTCCATACAGGAACTTTGTATTGATGGCCACTAATTTATATGTTTTTATCTTTTTCCCTTTTTTGTTTCCGTTTTATTTTTCTTTTGTTTTTGTTTTGTTTTGTTTTGCATGCTGTCCCCTGTGTTGGAACTCTCTTTAGAGAGTAAGTTGGTTTGGTATTTGTTGGAAGCCTAACCTTACTTGCATGAATGTGCAATTAACCCTTTTTCTCTATTTTCTTCCCCAAAAAGTTCATGCAGTGTCAAGCCTCTTGCAATCATAAAATGCTATATGCAATTATGTAAACTGTGTGGTAAAGTTTTGAGATGTGCTTTATCTACTAATTAATTGACATTGTTTGGTTTTGCATTCCTGCTTTATATTGTGGTGGTTGGCACATCTGAAATAATTCACTTTAAAGGTAGAGCCAGTTACAAGTATTTTCATATCTGTTTATTTTTTCCACTATCAAATTATTAAGAACTTCAGCTTTAAATGTTCCGTTCAAATTTTAAGTTGCATCTTGAAATGGAAGCAGCAAAAATTGTAGTACCTACACACATTGTTCAGTGCAGGTGGCTGAGGTCCATTTTCCATTCCAAATTCATCCTTTATCTTAAATTCTCTTACAGCTTTTTTTTCAATTCTTCATGCCTTGACTGAGACAAAAAGCAATTATATTTTTACATTTTTAATACTACAAAATGACTAAACAAAATGACTTTTCTGCTGGCAATCATATGGTAAACCGAAAATCAGAGCTTGAAAGGAAAATTGAATAACCAGTTGTGTATGTGTATTTTTAACAGCTGAAAAGTTGGCATGAAATCTTCAGAGTACTTTTGCCATAGTGATTCATAATTCACTTCATAATGATTTCACGGTAAACCACTTCACTTGTTTCAAGCATCATGAGGAGTCTACATTACTCCACCAGACGGGGTGTTGTAACCAGTTTGTCCAGCTTGCACGTTTTAATGAAGTAGGCAGGTGTGTACTGGTGTATGCAAACTTTAAGAAACAGGTACAGCTTCTGAGTTCTGCTGAGCTACATAATTTCATCTCAAAGGTTTTACATGCAATTGTAGGTCCTTCAGTGTCTTTTTGGTGTTTTCCTGAATTCAGCATACTTTCCCCATATTCCCTTAAGGGCTGTTAAATCCAAGGATTGGTCACATTAGAGTCCAGAAAGTACTGTTTGGTTTGGTCTTGCCTGTAGCTCTTAGAATTGTGTCCACTGCTTGCGTGTCCACAAAGTGTAGTTTCAGTTCAGCCAAATAGAGAAGATATTTACAATCACAAGCATGCGAATTTCTTCCCACTTGTAAGAGGGCAATTTTGAAATGTCAGACTTAAGTAAAAAAATTTAAGTGAATAGCAGTGGAGTTAGCAATATTTTTTTCTCATTTTCAATATGGTTTACCCCATAAGGGAAGTTAAACTGTCTCACCCTGATTGGCTTTACATAAAGTAGTGTTTGTATTACTTTGTTTCTAATACAGTTTTTTCAGTGTCAAAGGTGTTTGTTGATGGATTCTTTGGTCTTTACATGATCCTGAAAGAATCTGAACTTATTTTGTTTCTAATGTGATTTTGAGGCATTTTTAAACATAACTATTTTTATTTTATTTTTCTCATTTTATGTGAGTTTACTTACCCTGGCTTGATTATCAACGTGAAAAGTTAAGAGATCTGATTTCCCCAGCAATGAAAACATGCAACAGCTTGCTCCAGCCCCTCCATTCTTGGTCAGTGTTGTGGATGTAAGCCCGTTTCTGTGGTGTGCTACCTACAGCCGTGTGAGCTATGATCACAGCTGGGGAGCATCCACTCCTAGAGCAGCAGAGTTTGGCCTCATCACAAGCCAGATAAGCTGCAGGAGGGTGTGGTGTTTCAGCCCTTCCTCTGCAGCAGATATTTCCAACCGTATGCCCATGTCAAATATATCCTCAGGAGGCAGTATGTCTCCAGCCCTCTTTGTATCATAACAACAACTTTGCTTCTGTACCCAGCTATTTGCTGGAACAAGAGTGCAAGTCAGATGTGGAGGCAGCGTTTTCCGCCCAAACACCCATTTTTGTTGTCAGAGAAATGGGAAGCCCATGGACCACACTGATGTTGAGCATACACATCTTGATCTCACTGTAAGTCTAGAAAAATAAACCCGTATAATTAGTGAGAGATATTAAAAAGGCTATTCAAATGAAATTGTCAATTATGCCATTCTTTACCCTTCCCTCAAAAAGCCATTCTTCCTGATTTGAGAGCTGAAGTTGCTACAAATACATTAATATACATACATCACTTTTTAAAAAGTGAATACTGTCTTTTCAGCATTATTTAGAAGAACACAATGGATAATGTTTTTGGAATACTAAAGTACTTAAACACCCATCAATTGTGACTTTTTCCCTGCTCTGGCAAACAGTTCTGGTTTTGGATATCTGCAATAGCAGGAGAATCTTGTTTTGTTCCCCAGGTACCTTTATGTGTTCCTTTATGTAAGGAATTGGCCAGCTTTCATGATGTTGCAGTATTTAGTAATGCAGATATTTACAATGAAGATTCTGCTAAAGCACCGTAGCAGCTTTTTTGGTTTTAGAGAGAATGTTTTTGTAGTCTTGAGGAGTATGTAAAATCCACTTAATGACAAAGCTTGAAATGGTTTGGAAAAAAAAAAAAAAAAAAAAAGGTTTTACTTAAAAAATTGAGGTTGCGCCAGCCATCACAGTAGGCATTTCTTTTCTTGACAATACTGCATGGAATACCTAATTTTCAAACTTCTACAGAAGTCAGCTAATGTTTCCACTGTACTCTTGTATCAAAATCCAATGAAAAAGCAAGACAGATTTTTTTTTTTCTTTCCTGCTTGGCTGCAAAACACTGCCTTTCTCTGCCTCTGATTCCCTTACTGCTGCTTCTTTGTTTGTAAGTTCAGCATACGTCAGTGTCGTTTCCTCTTTTGCCCCATCCTACCCTCTTTCCTTCTTCTTATACCTTTTAGGTGTTCAGCATGTTTTTGGAGACGCTGGTGGACTTCATCCAGGTCCATAAGGAAGATCTGCAGGACTGGCTGTTTGTACTGCTGACACAGCTATTGAAGAAAATGGGTGCTGATTTGCTTGGGTCTGTACAAGCAAAAGTTCAGAAAGCGCTTGATGTCACAAGGTAATGAGTTTTGGGAAAACAGAAACAAAAAAACAAAACCACTATCACCTCATGCTATTTCCAAGGTGTTTTGTCTGTATGTATATGCAAATGCACACAGTGAGATTCTTGGAAAAATACAGACCTAACAACAGCTAATGAAAAACCTTACTGCTTAAGTGGTTTGGTTTCCTAAATATTCAAAGGGTTTGCTTTCTTAATGCTGAGCAATTAATA
This sequence comes from Penelope pileata, assembly GCA_013396635.1. Classification (NCBI taxonomy): domain Eukaryota; kingdom Metazoa; phylum Chordata; class Aves; order Galliformes; family Cracidae; genus Penelope; species Penelope pileata. The sequence goes on along the minus strand of WBMW01002380.1, from coordinate 225,520 downwards.
TGGTTCTACTTGTCCAATTCCTAAAGGTGCACTTCAGCCATATGTTTAGTGATGCATTGATTTTTTCTTTTAAAAAACAAAAAAACTTTTTTTCATTTTGATATCGAAGTATTGTTGCAGTATATTCTCTTAACATGTCATCAGGCTCTTAAGGAGTTAGAAAGCAAATCTATCATGGCCATATCCTCCCTCCAATCTCTGCAAATGATCTTACGTGATTTTGGGGACAGTCAAGCTGCCAGTCCCAGGCCAGCTTTATTCCCAAATGACAGCTAGATTTGTAAGCAGAATTGGAGATGTTCTGGGACCTACTTCTCATCCTTCATCCTCTGAAGAATCGGACAGGCTCAACACTTAGGCGTCTGCTGAACATGTTCATGTGGCAGATTTACTGTGAAATCTGAGGAAAGCTATGGTGGGCTTTGAGGAGAGAGAAGGAATATGATCTGCTGCACTTCTTTTTTTGCTGCTGCAGCAGAGGCCTAGATGGTGATGCCAGAGTGTGGAATGGTGTAGAGCAGAGGCTGATAGAATGGACAGAATGGTTCAGAGAAATGTACAGGAGGAGTGTTGTGTGTGCTGTTAACAGTTCTGGTGCATAATAATTTTGGGATTGTTAGAATTGCATGCATTTACAATCAGAATACTCCAGTATCGCTTGTTATTACTTGCATTATATATATTCTAGCTTTAACTGCTTCACAACAGTAGCTTCTTTAATTTTGTCCTTTAACATGCTAGGTGAATGTCTCTGAAAGTCAGATGGAATGTCAACAAAATTGTTAGACGTTTTCTTTTAGAAATAGTTTTAATTTTTGCCTTTCAGGTGGTATTAAAAGAAAATTTCACATGACTAATACAATTTGATTTGATTAATTTACAGGGAATCTTTTCCTAATGATCTCCAGTTCAGTATTTTAATGAGATTTACCGTTGACCAGACCCAAACACCTAGTTTGAAGGTAAGAATTTTCTGGCTTACATTGTAAACAAAATGATAATTGATAGACATTTGCCTGTCTTATTTACCTATGGATTGTTCTGTTTTGTTTTGTTTTAAAAACAAGATTTTCAATTAGTGGATTTTGTTTTTGTAAACTTTCAGACAGTCAAGCCAGCACTACAGGACCAGCTTCGCTCTTTTTGGAGCTCAAAGGTTTTTGTCTGAATTATTGTCTTTATTCTTAACCCTATGTCTCTTACAGTGTTTCCGATACTTTTTATTTGAATGCATTTGTATGCTGCTACTAACCTTTGCGAGAAACTTTAAGCATGCAGATGTTCAATTTTAAACATTACACTACTATGGAAGCGTTTGCTGCAAGTGAGATCTAATAAAACCACCGTACGGTAAAAATGAGCAACAGAAATGTGGCCGCCTAACATCAAGCTGGTTATGCAAACTCACTCTATCAATTCTTCTAATTTTATGTTTGTGATTTCCCAAACCTGTTTTCCTAGTTTGTATATAAGTTTTCCTGTGCTTAGCCTGATAGGTCTTGAATTCATTTAAATTATTTTAATGTTGTTACATTTAAAACAAGCTCCCTTGATGGTACCCTTACTTTTCTGAAAGCCGTGTGTAGCTTTGTACATACACACATTTTTGCATATTAAAAATCTCTAGCCCACAGATCTGCCTATACAACTGAAAAAATAAAACTGAATCGTGTAGTACATTTACAGTTACAATAAGTGTTGATTTTAGGATAAGGGCATCAAATCTGAAGAAGATTTACTAATGAGATAAATGGGGAAATAACAAGCATATAACTGGCATTTTCTGCTCTACCCTGCACGAAATATTTTTATGTGATTTGATACTGCACAAGAATGATTTTTTTTTTTCCAAATCACGCTGAACCTAAAGTCATATGAATATGCCTTTTTTTGTCTACAATATAGTAAAACTTACATTTTTAAGCTTTTGAGGACAGTTGATACGTTGACCACTGTTGCTTCGTAGAGCTTTGTTAAAAAGGGACAGCTGTCATTTATTGAAGACAGCAAATGAGGTAGTAAAAATCAGTTTGTTGTTTAAATACGTCCTTGGAACAAATTGGGCTTGGTTTTGTTTTACATGGTTTTCCTCACCAGAAAGGTGAATTTGGTGGTTGAGATGTTTTTTTCCATCTAATAAGAGCTGGTAAATATATACTTAGCACATTTCATAGTTGAAACTGTAGATTTGGAGCAAGAATGGACTCCTGCTAAGCTGAGCTGGGGCTGGGTTCAAGAATATTCAGTGTGCAATCTAGATAGGATTAAGAAATCTGGAAGTGCGTAATGGGAAGACATTCTGAAAACAATTTCCAGTATTCGAGGAATACTTCTGAAATGAAGTTAGCAGTAAAAGCTGCCTCCATGGAAGAACAGTTGATTAATTTGAAATAAAAATGAGTATTTAAAATGAAATTTTGGGACAGTAAAGTATGTAACTGTTTAAGAGAGGGTAAGCTTTTCCAGAAAAAATGGTACCTACCTCCCATCTTCCATCTTTGCTAGGTAACCACAGTTTCAGTGTCCATACAGTAAAGTTGCAGAACTTAAATTTCAAGATTTGTTTAATATCCACATTCGTGAATATTTTGCTGAAATTCCGTACTCAGTGCACCCAGATGCCTGAGATTAACTGAAAATACTAAGGGACTACTCAATTTCTTGAGCCTTCAGCTTTTGTTCTTACTCCGAAAAAGGTTTTGGTTCAGGACGTGACTTTGGGTTAGATATACTGAAAAAGGGCATCTGACAATAAGTATCAAATAGAGAAAAACTATCAAATAGAGACAGCCAGGTATAAGAAAAGATGGTAGACAAGAAATTTGCTTCCATAGAAGGATGACGCTTTCTTCTGGTTTTCATGTGGAGATAATAATTGGGATCCTTTAGAGTAAATTGTCATTGTTAACATTTACACACAGATAAGCCTTGGAAAATAAAAGTCAAGCTTTTAGAATGGCTACAAGAGGTGGATTTGGATAGCTAATCAGTAAGAGGACCAAACACAGCGAAGACATTGTTCTACTGACGTAATCCATGAAGGATGCAGCACGGTGTGTTGGGTCCTGTCATGCTCAGTTGCATTAATTGAACATGAAGGTGTGGTGAAGGGCTGAAATGCAGCTTAGAGGTGTTGGATGCATGTATCTGTTTTGGTCAAATTTATGGATGGGCATAGGAGTCACATTTTCTAGACAGGATATAATATATTAAGCTTATTTTTGCAGGTGCAGAACATACGTTTTTTAATGGATATGTGTTGTCCTGAAAACTACTTCAAAGCATCTCTTGTTTTTCTCAGGCTGAATATGGAATGGCTCACACACAGCAAGGAACTGTTTTAAGCATTCTGGCCAGAGCTCAGTAGAGATTTCTGAACTCTTCTTTCCTTTGCAAATGCTGATTTCTTGAAATGAGATTTTTTTGCTACAGTTGATTTTTTTTTTTCCAAGTCAATATTAAAATTCCTGAATTAAAAAAATAACGCAACACATTCACAGAGATAGAAGAGCCCTTTAAAATTCAGTCTTTATGGATATTTTAGTCGTTTGGTTAAATCAAGACAGAGGAAATATCCAGTAACCCAGGTATTAGGACAGACTCCTGGGACGCGGCAATCTGAAAAACACTGCATGTGATTGCATTGACCTGAGGAAGGCAGAGTTGAGTCTCTTGCATCCTAGGAAAGCACTGTAAGAGATGGACCTGTATCTATTTTAAGTATAGCAGCTTCTCTACGTTCCTCTCTACTTTTTTTCTTATTACATGAAATATTTCTGTGTCTTGTCCTCATGGAGCAAATGAGACTCAGTAAATCTCAAATTTTTCACAGGCAGGAAAACAGCTTGCCGTCCGGTGCTGGCTGTGCAGCATCCTTGCAGTATTTCCTGAATCTCTGGAGATGAGTTGCACAGGATAATTTTGTGCCAGATTTTATCTCATTATTTGTGAAAGATGTTTAGTAAACATTTCGGTTTCATTTATTTGGTTTTTGTGAGTACTAGTGCTAATTGTAGCTTGTTTTATATTTCAGCTCACATACTACAACTATGCTACGCTTAAACAAAGTGTCTGTCTATGTTGTGTGCTACGTAGGAAAAATGTTTACTGTCTCAGTGCTCACAGCCCAGTAAGGTACAATAAATTCAGCCTACAGAGTGCAAATAAAGTCGGGGCAGTAGTGAACAACTTCATAGGCAGTTGTTTCAGATTAGCTGCAAATACTAATTTTAAGAATTCCTGAAGCTGCTTTTATTGCGGTCAAAAATTGTTTCTCTCAGATCTCATGGAGATGAAATGGGTTGTTAAAAGAGTGTGTGTTAAACCTTTTATTTCTGATCTCAGCTCTATACTCACATGTTGGTAGTAGTGACAAGAATGCATCTTAAGTAGATTTGCTGCTCCTACAGAGTTTGCTTCAGGGTGCTTTTTATCAGTAATACGTGTGTCTCATTTCAGGGATTTTTGTGTATTTCTTCTCTTGGAAATAATCTTGCCAGTAGTGTTTTCGTACTGGATGTGTTGGTATTGATTTGCACAGGGTGAAAACCTTTGGCTGTTGGTTGTTGTATAACTTTGAAGAAGTCAAGCTTTAACAACTGCTGTGGCTCAGTATAATTAGTAGTGGAAATAAAAGCTGCTAAGTTAAAGAGGTTGTGTAGATCAATGTAAACTACTTTTTTGATGAGTTGCATGACAGTTATCTCTGGGGCAGCAGGAACTAAGGAGGGAATGTTTAAGGGAGTTACTGGCATAGTAGCCCTTATACTAAAGCTGTGCAGCAATGCAGTTTTGGAGAAACTAAAGAGAGATTGGAGTTGGGATATCTAAAACTGTAGTTCTACATAAGGGGAATCAGTGGATTCAGAGAATGATACTTGGGCAATTGGGAGTGTAGAACAGCTTTTCTGTCATCCTGGTAAACCCGTGTCTATCTTCTGGGTATCTTCAAAGGAAAAACATCTGTGCCTAGGTTTTTTGGAGAAATTCTATTCCATACCTTTTTAATTTTTAATGAGAAGATTCATGCAGTTTATCCCCAAATTATCCCCAGATAGACTGACTGCTGAACACTGGTTTTCATAAAAGGGTGCTGAGTGTTAACTACATCATACTCTAACTTGGTTGTTGGTTCATCAGATGATATCTGCTTTTTGTTTTAGTACTTGAAAAAAGTTCTCAGTAATTCTGAATATTCGTAAATATTTTGAGTACTTCAGTTTTCTGTTTGTTAAATGATTGCTTATCTTTTAGCTGCTACCAGTGAAATCTGAAATTTCTATTAATATTTGAATTTCTGTAGAACTTCCTTCTTGAACCATTATATCTATCTGTAAATTAATTTACTGTTTAGAGTTTTATACCAATGCTGAAAAGATGTTTAGGTTAATTTAAGAAAAATATATTTTAGGGAATGAACACTGTTATCTCTAAGCACTCTTGCTGTTGTGGCACAGTTTTTATTGTCTACCTAACTCTGTTTCTCTTTGCAGGTCAAAGTTGCAATTCTTAAATATATAGAGACTCTTGCACAGCAGATGGATCCAGGAGATTTTGTAAATTCAAGTGAAACTAGGTTAGCAGTGTCTCGAATCATCACCTGGACCACAGAACCTAAAAGCTCAGATGTTAGGAAGGTATGTTTGTTGATGTGCACATTGAGTTGCAGTACATTAAGGTCGTAAATCTGTTAGTATATGGACATTGTATTTTCTCGTACAGGGATTAATTTTGTTTCAAGCATTCTCTGGTATTAAAATATCTTCGGTAGGTATTTTCTGGATGGTTTTAATATTACTTCCAAAACCATCTGTAATAGCAGTAGCATGTTCACAACAGGAATGGTGGGTATGATAGTGAACTCAGCTCAGTCTTGGATTTTTCTCATAGAATCGTAGAATGGTCTCTTGTATTTAACAAAAGATAGGTAAACAACTGTTGAGCCTTTGATGTTTTTCAATAAGGTAGTGTCAAAGAATTGTTCTTGTAATGCTACAGTTTTGGTGCAAAAATTCCTTTTCCGCATAACTCTTGTGAAGCAAAATAAATTTGTGGGCACTCACATATGCCAGGGATACAAAATAACCATGAGAACTGCACTCACACAGTCTTCAGAAAGGGATTCTAAATAGTTCTTACAATTAGAGAGCAAAAATCTTTAATTTTCTTTGCAGGTACATGGAATAGATTTATTTTTTGTTGTTCTCATTGTCACCATCCATCCTGTCTTAGCCGCCTTTATCAGTACGTTAACACTTCTTGAATAGTTAAATAAAAGTATTTTCTTTGTCTCATAAAGTGAAAGCATCTTTGACATAGAGAACTAACTCTTCCATCCATTTTTCCCTGTTTATTTCTGCAGTTGAAGTCAAAGCAATTCAGTTGTTTAGATTTCCTTTGCTAGATTCAATTCAGCTTGAGTTTTGGCAACTTCATTGTTTCCGGAAGCATTACCAAAACTTCCTTCCCTTAGGAGGGATGGCTTGTGGAAGTGAGTTGATAGAAAATAGTGGGGAGCTGTTTCACAGNCTAGATTTAATTCTACCTGGGCTTTAGCTTTCCTAACCTGGTCCCTGGCTGCTCGGACCACCTCTTTGTACTCCTCCCAGCTAACCCGTTCCAGTTTCCACTCCCTATAGACTTTCCTTTTGTGCCCTAGAAAGTCCAGGAGCTCCTTATTCATCCACAGAGGCCTTCTGGCATTCTTGCCCACTTTCCTCTTTTTCGGGATGCACTGCTCCTGAGCTTGGAGGAGATGACCCTTGATAACCATGAGAACTGCACTCACACAGTCTTCAGAAAGGGATTCTAAATAGTTCTTACAATTAGAGAGCAAAAATCTTTAATTTTCTTTGCAGGTACATGGAATAGATTTATTTTTTGTTGTTCTCATTGTCACCATCCATCCTGTCTTAGCCGCCTTTATCAGTACGTTAACACTTCTTGAATAGTTAAATAAAAGTATTTTCTTTGTCTCATAAAGTGAAAACATCTTTGACATAGAGAACTAACTCTTCCATCCATTTTTCCCTGTTTATTTCTGCAGTTGAAGTCAAAGCAATTCAGTTGTTTAGATTTCCTTTGCTAGATTCAATTCAGCTTGAGTTTTGGCAACTTCATTGTTTCCGGAAGCATTACCAAAACTTCCTTCCCTTAGGAGGGATGGCTTGTGGAAGTGAGTTGATAGAAAATAGTGGGGAGCTGTTTCACAGTGTGTAACGCAAAGAGGACAATAAAAATAACTTTTACCACTTCTTGATATCTTGAATGTTTATAGTAATTCACCATAGGAAAGTTTATACTGGAGATAACTTTTTTAACTTTGGCTTGTAGTATAACAGAGTATGAGGAAGCAGTAAGAGATTGATATCCTATGGACTTTTCTTACCTAGTTACCATGTTCTAGTGAGATACGTAAGACCATAAAACAGAATGGGAATTGAAGCAGCACTATCTTCTAAATCAGTAAAGTTTTAGTACTGAGACACGTGGCAGGCTGTCTTATCTGATGGTTCATATCTCTAATAAGCATTTTTATGTCAATAAGTAACTGAATCATGGAAAGAATTGCCAATGAGTTTTATCATCTGGAACACCTTAATTATATGAAGCTTTCTCATTTTATGTTTTCTTTCCATAACAGGCTTGTTAGAGGTTGCTAAACCCAAAAACCTTTAGTAAGTCTTGAAATAAAATTTTACAAATAAATATTAAAAAAAGTTACTCTGACCCCTTAAAATGTTTCATTCTCTTAACAGGCTTGAAGGTGCTAGCACAGACACTTTCATCTTTTTGAAAATTTTTTAAGATTATATGAACTGTAACATTTTATATGCTTTCTTCAAACTCTTCTTGCCAGCTGTATTTCTATGCAAATGATGCTTTAAAAACGTTTAAAGTACTAATTACTATGAAAAATCCTTATTTTTTTAATTAGTGTTGAGATGGGCACAATTACTATAGTTCAGTGGCATGGGACTTCTTTCTGGAGGGTAAAATTCCAAGCTCTAATCTTAGAGGAATTGTTACGAAAAGAATTAGAGTTCTTCTAAGAACAGTACAAAACATCCTTGTAATTCTTACTTCAGACTTTTAAAAATGTGATCTGTGTGACTGGACTTGAAAATCTCAAGGGGGAAGAAAAAGGCCAAATACTCTAAAATGCTTTTTTTTCTTTTTCCTTTTATTTTTTTCCTCTGCAAAGGAAGAAAGAAAATAGATAATTGCTTACTGAAACCCATCTGAGAGTCAATTGCCATTTTGATACTTGAGGTTGAGCTTCATTCTGGGCAGACCTGATGGTATCAGTTTCTTTCCTGATATGACTGTGGACTGTTTTGTTATTCTTTTGGTGGCTTAAATAGACACAGTATTATAGAGTGGAGACATAGTTAACAGGACAGAAAAAAGAAAGTGGTGATTTCCAAACCTTTGTTCAGTTGCAGGATTTGTTATGGTTTCATATTTATCAATTTCTATTAAAAGAGTGACTATAAGAAACAATGAGGAGAAAAAAGAACACTGAATGCCCTCTATAACTTGTCTTTAGGCAGTTCACTTGAAGGGGAGACTGTTAAGGGAGAAGGGAATAAAAGTTCAAGAAAACAACTGATCACGAGCGTGCAATGACAGTTTGTGGTTTTCATCATTAAATTTAATACTAAAGATTGTGCTGGTATGTGTGTTCATAACTTGGCTTTCCACTTTTAATTAAAAAGTGCTACAGTTCATTGCTCTGGAAGCAAAAGGAGGGAAATAAATGTCTAAAATAATTTTCTAAACTACTTGCTTGAAGTATTTTGGTTCTTAAGCAAGCTGCCTGTCAATTTGTCTAGCATGAGCCACTGGTTCTCTCCAGTGCTTGGCGGACCTTGGCGGACTTTTATGGATCAAGTTTTATGGACCAACTAGACCAAGTTGGCTAGTCCTAGAATCTAGAATTTCATACGATAAAGAAACTATTAAAAAGATCTGGAAAACTTAATAATCACTAACTTTTCATTGCATGTGATAAGCTAGTTGCAATGTTGATAGATTTGTTAGTGAATATGCATCAAACGAAGTCACACAGTCAATGCTTTTTTTTTTATTAGAGAGAACCCAACAGGAAGCACATCATTCTGTAACATACTATCTTGCTTTGTCAATAAAGAGCTGTGATTTTCTTGTTTCAGGTGAATATATGTATTTATATATGTATAAAAACGTGTTCTAGGATGAGGATGCCATTAAAGATAAAATAGTAAAATTCCAAGTGTGGGAGGTGTAATCCAGTAGAGTGCATACTCCAGTACTTAGGTTTCCATCTTCAGAATGTGTAGTCAAGAAAGTATGAGGGATGCTCTGAAAGTAATGCCTCCTATTTTATTATGCTGGCCCATAACATCAGAGACAGATGGCAATGGTATGGCAGCAGAGGTTGAACCTTTCCACCAGTACCCCGTTACATTTTGTTGCCATGCAACAGATGACGGCAGAGGGGCAGTCTGACACAATGGCATCTGACATGGAATTGTGTATGAAGCAGAGGCGTGGCCATTGAATTCCTCCACGTGAAAAATATGGCACCCACTGACATTCATGGACGCTTGATGAACATTTATGGAGATCAAAGAGTGGACGTGTGAGTCGGTGGCTGGTGTGTTTCAGCAGTGGCAACAGCGACATGAAAGACAAGCTGCGCTCCAGATGGCCATGCACAGCTGTCACACCGTGAAAAGAGGAGCTTCTTGATCAGCTCGTGTGTGCAAATTGGTGGATTATGACGAGGGAACTGTGTACGGAGCTGAGTATCAGCTTCAACATGTTGGAAATGATTGTGGCAACACTGGAATGTTGCAGAGTTTGTTCCAGGTGGGTCCCATGAGTGCTCACACAGGAAGAGAAAGAACACCATATGCAAGTTTGTCAGGACCTCTGGAACCAATGCGAGGCTGAAGGTGACAGTTTCCTGGATCTCATCATTACTAGTGATGAGACGTAGTGTCACCACTGTGATCCCTACGCAAAAGAGCAGTCTGTGGAGCATTGATACGTGAATTCTCCATCAAAGGAAATGTTTCAAGATGTAGCCCTTAGTGAATGGAGTGTTGTGTACTGTCTTTTGGGATAGGAAAGGGGTGATCCTTCTGGTTTTCCTGGAACAGGGACAAACTGTCAACTCTGACTGCTAGATTGCGACGCTGTCTAAGCTGAAGGCTCCAACTTCCAGAGTGAGGCCGGAGAAGAAGAGGGCCTGTCTCTTGCAACGTGATAATGCCATGCCCCATACCAGTTTGAAGACTCTGGAGCACATTGCCATTCTTGGCTGGACTGCCCTATCACACCCACCATGTAGTCTGGATTTGGTGCCTTCTGACTTTCATCTGTTCAGGCCAATGAAAGATGGGCTGCGTGTGCAACATTTTCCTAGCAACGATGCTGTCATAGCAGCTGTGAAGCAGTGGGTCACCTCCACTGGTGCAGATTTTAATGAGCATGGCACGCAGGCTCTTGTTCATCACTGGTGAAAATGCACAGCTGATGGTGGTGATGACGTTGAAGAATAGTGTTTTGTAGCTGAGAATGTGCTCTATCAAATAGTGTTATTGTGCTCTTTGTATCTGTTGTAGTTTCCGTGGAAATAAATAGGAGGCATTACTTTTGGAGTGACCTGCATAGTTCCTCATATTTGAAAGTTTGTCTGTTGGTTATCCCATGTATTACCACTTGCAGAATTCCAGAGAAGGAATTGCAAACTTATTCCTGTTTGATGTATTTCGTTCCTCATTTTTAAAATTTGTTAAACTTGCCTTACCCTTTAGAAGCTATTGTGCTGCTTCTTTCAGTCCTTTCTTTAGTAAACGGAGTTCTGGGAAGGGAGGGCTGAGGATCATGTGTCTGAAAGGCTCCTTGTAAGGATGTTTTTGCAAGACATAAGCTCATTGTATGTCTGGGTTTATCAATATCTGAACTTTCATTTTAACAGCAAATATGAATTGCATTTGTTCACATCTGCTAACGTCTTTATTCAAATTTGTTTAGTACTTGCATCACCTTTTGTGATTACCTGTCACTGTAGCATCTCTTCTGATAAAAATACTACAGAAAGTCAAAATAATTATTTCAACCTCTATTTTCTTCTAGGCTGCACAGTCAGTACTGATTTCCCTTTTTGAACTCAATACTCCAGAGTTTACAATGCTGTTGGGTGCTTTACCAAAAACATTTCAGGATGGAGCCACAAAGCTTCTTCATAATCATCTCCGAAATACAGGCAACAGTGGTCAGGTATCTACACCTCTCATATTGTGCTTTCTGAAGTTACCGGTGTCTTGAACCTAAGTCCGTTTCAGTAGAGTTGTGTGAGAGCAAGAAAATTGTTGGAGGCCACCCAAGTCCTCCATAGAAGTCTTAGCGGTAGATATCACTCTTTATGGAATGCCTTTTTCTTTTCCTTCAAAGGTGAATACTTGTTCAGTGTATGTTGCTTCCAAATAAAGTGGCTTACTAAGTTTGAAGGTACTTGTTAGGAGTAGTTTATCTCTTACGTTAGTTATTTCAAAGTTACAAAGTTTGAAATTATCTTCATTGGTTAGAGAATCCAATAAATTAAATAAAAATTCTTTAAACGTTTCTGGGCACAAGAAAATAAAAACAATAATAAGATAAAGGGGAAGCTGAAGTCCTACTGTAGTATCTCTTCTCATCTCTCCTCCTCCAGGGTTCAATGGGAAGTCCTTTGACAAGATCTACTCCACGCTCCCCAGCAAGCTGGTCAAGTCCTCTCACTTCCCCAACCAATACATCGCAGAACACTTTATCACCAAGGTAATGCTGGCCAGTGTTGCTGCAGTTCTGCATCTAAGTCTTCATTACATGTTTTCCAAAATTGTAAACCTGACTGTGAACCAGCGTGTTTTGCACAGATGCTGAAAAAGAATCCCCCTTCCTCCACAGAATGACAGTATAGTGAAGTGCTCCTCCTCTTCCTCACTTTAGGGCTGGCCTAAAGTGGGAAAGGGCTGTGCATCTCAGAGAGCAAATGCAATAGTAAGAGAGGGAAGGGAAGCGTTCATCCCCAGCAAATGTGAGAATAACTCAGGTCATCACGTCAAATTTAATTTTGGGGAGATAAAAAATAGTACATGAACGTTCTTGTCTTAATTTTGTTGGCACCAATGTTGACAGTGAAGTGGATTTTGTAACTGTGCTTTTAGAAATCAACAAATAGATTAATCAGTCCTCCTTACTGTGGAACTTTTTCTTAGAAAGAGATAATGATATAAAATTCCCTTACAAGAGTAAAGCAGCAGAAGCTTTTCTTGAGGCAGATGCTGCTGTATGGTGCAGCTCTCTCCTTGTCTAGCCACTTCAGTGCTTCATTTTATTACTATTTCCTGAGTGTCTGTAGTTCCATGTTAATGTTATTTAAAAATAAGGGATCAGAAAATAAATCTGTCTTACTTTGTATGTCCTTCTCCATGGCCCACAGTGCATTTGACTATGATACAGAAAACATGAATTCTGAAGATATTTACAGTTCTCTTCGTGGGGTCACTGAAGCCATTCAGAATTTCAGTTTCCGTAGTCAAGAAGATATGAATGAGCCTGTAAAACGGGATTCAAAAAAAGATGATGTTGATTCAGTGAGTATTTTAACTCAGTGCATCTTGGTATTGGCAAACCAAGCCAATACCTGATTTATTACAGATAAAACATTTTTAAGTAGGTTTCTCTGTTACGGCTTTGGAAATGGGCATCCCTCCGAAATTCAGAGGTTTAAAAAAAAAAAAAAAAAGTTCCTGGTCTTTGAGGTCTTTGAAACACATTTTGGAAATGTAAATGCTAATTTTAAGTGGCATAAGCTATTTGTTTATTTAAAATGTTAGTAGTTTAAAAACAGATTATCTCACAAAACAGCTGGAGTTCAATTTATGAAAGATCTGCACCCCCAATATGTTTTTTTCCAAAGTTTTTAATTCCTTGCAAAAACTGGAGCTTTTTCAGTGCCATGCGCGCTCATTTAAACTTATGTTTCTGTGGAGCTTCAACTTTCAGATCTGTTGAACTTGCCCAAAGTGTGCATGCTTAAAAATGTGAATTGTCCAAATGGTGACTTTTAGGGTTTTTTTGGGTTCTTTTTTTTTTGGTGTTGGTTGGTGTTTTTAAGTTTAGGGTACTGCAGTAAAGTCTTTTTATCTGAAGGCCAGCTTAATGTCTATTCAGGAGCATTTAGGAAACTTCTGAAACTTGTGTTTTTGCTACTTAGGTGAATAGGTGAAGTAGTTAACTGAAAAGTGTGTGTATCATATATGCATGTGTGGTATTTCTTTTCCTGCAGATCTGCAGCGCTTCTGGAATAGTAGACCTACGAGCAGGAAGCGGTGTGAGTGAGACAGGCCGAACAGCTCTTGATAACAAAACGTCATTACTCAACACAATGCCTCCTCACTCTTCACCACGTTCACGAGATTATAACCCATACAATTATTCTGATAGTATCAGTTCATTTAATAAATCTGCTTTGAAGGAAGCCATGTTTGATGATGATGCAGAGCAATTCCCTGATGGTAAGCTTCAGATTCAGTGCCTTGCGTGCTAGAAGGAAAATGGTGAGGTTTTTCACCTTTTAGTTCAGTTTCTGAATTCACCATTAGCAGTAGTATCATCAGCGCCTCTTCTTTGAGAGTTTTTACATAACTTATTTCAAATTAGTTTATTTGTTAGTAATCCTTCTGAGTGACACTGTTGGATTGCTTGGTGTTTGTAGAGGTGGAGGGGGGGGAATGAGGTAATTACTGAATTATGTGCTTCTGGTAGCATGTTCTACAACAGGATTGTCAACATAAGTTTGCTTACCAGATTACTCTATGGTTGAGATTTAAAGAAAAACATTTACAACAAGGAAGTAAAACTGGATCAAGCCAGTTTGGGAATTAGGTGAAAGATTAAGTATTTTGTTAGTAAAATATTTGTATTTGAAACATGACATTGGTATTTTCTGTTGACTAAACATTCTTTTGCAAGGGGAAGAAAAAAATGCTTTTACCCAGAATGTGATTCATTTAACTCATTTTTGCAGGCTTCTACATCTTCTCTTCAATATTGCTCAGTATGTTTTGTGGGATTCTTTTTATAGCTATATATTGGTTTTGTTTGTTTTCAGCTTTTTTTTGTCAGAGTAATGATTGTAGTGATACTTAGAAAAGTAGCAGGTGTTTTTCAGGATCTGGATTCACTCAGGTCTTTATTTCATATTCATTTATAGAATAAACTCAGTTTTTAGTTAAATAAAGTTCTTAATTTTGAGGGGAAACATGAGTTTTCTCCCTTTTCTGCCTTTTTTGATGGATGACATCAATGATACATTACAGCAACTGTTGAAAATCAAAGCTATATTCTGGCATGGTGTTTTATTCAGCTATAAGTTTGTTACATTATTTAAAAAAAACATCCAAGTAAGGTGCATTTCTCTTTGCTTTCTCTTCTGCTTGGCGAAGAGGCACATGACCAGTGATTATCTTCTAAAAAAAAATTGAAGAGAAAGCAAATCATGTCGTGCAAATAGGAATAATTAAATACCTTTGTCATCCACGTACAGAGTTTTTGATTAAAATTCTGCATTAAAGAGAACCTGTTGTTAGATGGGATGTGCCTGTGTGCCTTCTGACTACAGATTTCTAGATACTGTGTTAAACCAAATGATAAAAGCTACTGAACACGTTAGGCTTTCTGGGAAATACCTTTCACACAGTCCCATGCACTGTGTTGTTCCAGCAAAATGTGTTGTCAAATAATTATTTTATTCAACAGTCATTTTATTCATTTTCTTCATTTACTTACCTTTTGGAGCTATTTTTGTATAAACAGCAGTTTTGCAGAGGAAACAAATCTTTCCTTTTTTGAATATACCAAAATATAGTTTTATACATTAAAAAAAAAAANTTTTTTTTTTTTTTAATGGTATTGTTGTGGATATCACCATGTTATTCTCATCTCATTTGTGTGTAAAATCTGTATTTTTTCAACTTATCTTACTCCTGCATCATGTTTATTTGCTGCTGCTAACAGCTAGTATCTGTTGAAAATCTTAAATTTTTCTTCCTCATGTCAAAGTTAGCTTGGACTTCTAAATACTTAGAAAAGTTCCTGTGAACAGCACATAACCGTGCATACAATCTATGGTGTTCTCTCAGACTGTTTCCTATTTAGGTTAAAATACAGTAATTACTGACAGAGATAGAGAACCTATAGTGCAGTTCCATTTGAAGCTTTTCAGATAACCATCTGTAAGAATACTTGTTGAATTAACAGAAGAATGGCAAGGGGTCCTTGTTGTTGTTCTTCCTTTGTTTTTTATTTCCTGTACTTTAACAATCCGTGCTCTGCCTTTACAAGACCCAGCAGGGCCTGGTTTTGTAAAAACTTTGCTGGAGCAAAGCATTCCCATCCGGTAGTGGTTTGTCCTTACTGGTGTTGGTAGTGCCACGTACTATTAAGGTCTGCTCTTTAATGAACCACAGCAAAGCACTTGCATTCATTCCTGTGTGTACCCATAGTTTTCTGTAGTGCCATGTGCATTCAGTCATTCGTGTCTTACTTCTGGAATTGCATCTGAGATGAGTTTGAGAAAGTTGGCATGAACAAGATAGATTTGGCAAAAGACTGTGCATACAAATTCTCTCGTCGGAGTTGCGTGCTTTTCCTATAAACCTCTTTCTATTCAATGAACGTTGGATTTTAATTTTCAGGAACTCCCTGGAGTTGCTGCCTGCTACAATGCAGTCCTGTTTTTACTGGACTCTCCCTATCCCCTCATCAGTTACTGGGAGAAGACACGGATATACAGGACTAGACGGGAGAGTCTTGGCTGCTCATTTAGCGCAGTTCACCAGCACTGAGGCACAAACGTGTGTTCTGCAGACTGTGCCATGTAGGAGCATACCCCAGTGGGCATTTTGTCGCTCTTACAGTAAAAAGTTTTCATAGGAACAGCCTAAATCTGCAAAGCACTAGCACTTGTTTTTCCAAGGGAGATGTCCTTTATCAGTAGAGTAGGTGACCATGACTTTTAAAGTCACTTTTCCTTAAAAGCAGTCCACGGCCTCTGTTTGGAACCCAGTGTTCCTCTGCAAAGAAACTCAGCTCATTGCTATCATCTTGCTTCCGTAGACTGTGCTTTGCAAGCCTCTGCCTTTTTAACTAGTGCTTTGTACACGGGCTTAAGAACTCACTTTGTCCTGCCTTAACCTTACCATTACTAATTTTCATCCTTTTTCTTTCAGACCATTCTTCTGGTTTATCGAGTTAATTCTCATTTCTTCTCCTTTTCTTCAGAGTGTTGTAATTGTTTTTAACTGAGATAATCTGTAGATTTTACAGGTGTTCTCCGTATTCCATCAGAAACATTAATAAAAGCATCAGACAGACCCAGGCCCTGCACAGGCCAGCCCCTGAGCAGGGACGTCACTGGAATCCTCCAGGGTTAACAGAAAGCCATTTACAATCCAGTCATTTTGCATCCAAGGTTTGCCCCTTCCTTGTTGACTTTCTTGGCCGTGTTGCAGACAGTAGGAAAATCTTTATCCTTCATTTCCTTTTTAATTCCAACACTGTGTATCCTATCAAAAGGATATTATTTGATTGGTTTGAGAAGAGCTGTTCTTTATCAAATATAATATTAATACATATCTAATACATATTTTAATTCATTCAAACGGAGCGCTTGCATCTGCTCTTACTCTTTTGTGTTTTTATTTTCAGGAAAAAAAAATTGCGGATACACTTTGAATATGACTTTTTTTTACACTTCTCCTTCCTTATCTGGAAAATGTTTGAGAGTTAAACACCAGGGCTAAGTCATGTATACTGGAGTGGAAAACACATGCTGTGAAGGCACACCCCCTTTTCTTGTCCTCATGTTTTTCAGGAATTCCAGCTATTTCCTCAGCTAACAGAGCTCTCTTTCCTCCCCTTAATCCTGCATAGACATGGCTGTGATATTTCTGCGTGAAAACAGTTTTACCCAGACTGATACAGGTTGTTCTGCTAATTATATGTCAATATGTATTCCTCAAAATAGGATTTACTGTAGTTGTAAATCTGAAAGTTTGGTAGAACAATCATAACAGTCCTGATGATAAAAGTAATGGTCTTGCTTCCATAAAATGGATTGTCCATTCTGCTTCTCTGTAATAATTAATAACTGGTATAAAGCAACTGGAGAAGGCAATTTCAGCCTGTCCTTTAAGCAAACAGCAGTGATCCATGTTTCAGTGCATGGATTACTGTAGAGGCAGTGGAAGTGGATGCAGAAAAAAAGCTTCAGGTGTTCGTGTTCTTGATTACTAATGCAAAACAATGCAAATAGAAATGTTGGGTACAAAACCAGTCCAAATTCTTCTTCTTTCTTTTTTTTTTTTTTTTTTTTTTTAGTTGATATTAATTGGTTTTTGGTTTTTTTTTTTTTTTAGGATAGATGATAGGTGGCATTCAGCTTTTACTTGTTTCTTTGTACAGATACTTTGTACATTTATAAGGTACAATATTGAATACAACAATATAGGTTGTTCGAGGACTGTGGCTTCTCAGTATGTGACCTAATAAATGTGTTATGGCAAATGTATTTCATCTGATAGTGGAGTGCAATAATATTAGGAAAGATGCAGCTGTATGAAAATGTGATTTCTAATACTGTTGTTTACCCTTTGAAAGAAAACTTATGGCAATACTTTCAGCTTTTCCCCAGGGAAAAAAAACAAAACACGTTTGTTAATTTATCCCGAAGTCTCAGTGCAAAGGTAGAAGCTACATGCTTTTCTTTCTTAAGGGCTAAATTGGTCTTGATGATGGAACGAAGGCAACAGCGTGATACTTTAAATAAGACCATATTCAAGGATTTTTTGACTTTGCAGGGCATCGTGGAATCCTCTCTGTAATAAAAACTGAAATTCAGAGCTATCTTGTTGTGACTGTTACTGGGATAGCAATCACTCCCTGAAATCTCTTTGGGGCTAATGGCCTCGGTTTGTTTTTATTTCCACTCTTTTATATCGAGCACCACTCTTGTGCGTTGTTTTTTTCTGTTTGCGTGAACAGAGTAGCCATTGCTGTGGAACCATGGTTTACAGAAGTCTAAACAATTCAGTAATACTAAAAAAGAAAACGTGAATGTATCTTCTTTGATGGAGGGACCATAAGGGAAAGGTGGCCCTTTGTGTATAGATCAGATTGAAAAGGGTACAGGGAACGTGCCACTTTGTGTATTACAGGAGTAATAAAATCTTGCAGTAAACTAACTGACAGGTTGGTGGTTGCTTTGGTTTTTGTGGGTTTTTTTTTGTTGGTTGGTTAGTTTTAGTATCATTTTGTTGTTGTTGTAAGCTTGTTCAGGAATATTGGCTGCATTGAAAATGAGGTAATTAAGTTGTAATTTTGGCACACAGAGTTGGGGAAAAACAAAAATATGCTAGAAAGCCAGTTGGCTGTCCTAGAAAATACCTTTCAGTTCTGCACCAAGCATTAATTTTTACTTTCAACAATCTCAAGATTTTGTTTGTGTATTCCTTCTTTATAGAGCCTCCCATGGACCATTCTGATCTAGTGGCAGAGCTACTAAAAGAGTTATCAAACCATAATGAGAGAGTTGAGGAAAGAAAGGCTGCCCTGTATGAGCTCATGAAGTTAACTCAAGAAGAATCTTTCGGTGTTTGGGATGAGCACTTCAAAACAATACTACTTCTGCTGCTTGAAACACTTGGAGACAAAGAGGTAAATTTAGATTAATCTGGTTAAGAATGTTAACAAAGCACGTGGTTTGCTTTCAGTGGCTTTGGAAGTCATATGGGTTGTAGGAAAGGCACAAATTCCAGCTAGTCTTGAAGAAAAAGCTGTGGAAATGCAAGAACATCGTATGAACTCTGAATGTCCTAATGGTGAAAAGGGCATCTTCTCAAGTATCCTTATTTTTTTTTTTAATTCTAATGTGGTAGATTAAATGAAACTGACATTCAGAGCTTATCTGGTTGTAGCCCCTGGTAGACTTTAAGGATATCAAAATGTCGTGCATGGAAAAACATTTAAAAATGTGTATTTCTAAAATGAATAATGCTCATTGTGAAGGCTCTTTGAATTCTGTGTAAGTGTTCCCTGCAAGAGGCCATGTTATTTAAATTGCAGATGTTCAAAATGGCACTAATATCTGCTTCTGATTTAAAAAAATAATAGATCTGTTTTCCAGAAGCGTGTATTTGTGTGATGCTAAAATTGTTATCAGCACTTGTAAAATTGTATGCTACTTAGCATAGATAATTTCAGTTAGCAGCGTGTTTGATACCCCTATTAGGGTGTCAAATTATTTGCAGAGAGATAGTGAAGAATTTTTTTAGCTGTATTTATTAACGAGTTTCATGTTGTATATATGCATAGAAAACAATCTGATATTTTTGCATTATCAAAGGCTTTACCAACTGCTGAACAAATTTTAAAGCATATGTCTACTTAAAGATACACAACTCATTTATTGTATTTTTTAATCCTCAGCATGCAATCAGAGCTTTGGCATTGAAAGTTCTAAGAGAAATCCTACGAAATCAGCCAGCAAGGTTTAAGAATTATGCAGAACTCACAATAATGAAGACATTAGAGGCACACAAGGATCCTCATAAGGAGGTTAGTAACCAGTTGTTCTATTTATTTGATGTTATAACAAAATACTACTAAATGCGTCAGCTGCTTTATGTGCAGAAAGAGTTCTAATACAACCCTTTGGATTTCATTAAGGTCCATGGTTGAGAGATGGGACTGAACATGGCAAGGAAATATCAGGCCTTTGCATTTCTAGCTGGCTCTTCACCAATTAAGAGCACGGCTTTGAATGTTTTTGGGAGACAAAACACAGGAAGGGAGGAGCTCCCTCTTCCACAGGGAAGAGTTGGTTGTGGCTGAGAGGATAGTGAGGGGGCTCAGAAGTAGAAGGATAAATGGAATCTTGCGCAGAAATACTTGTGATATGCGCATGCGCAACAAAGGATGATTTTTTAGATAAAAGAAACACTAATAGAGGAACCACCCAAACATTACACAGTTCAGTATCACTGATATGATGAAAAAAAGAAAGATGTATAATGAGAGGAATAAATCTCCATGCCTTGTCTGCACCCCCACACTCCGCATGCTGGAACTTCTTTGCCTGGGACTTAGTGTGGAGTTCCACGTTTTGAAGTTTGATTGCAGCTCCTTCCATATCAGTGATTATTGTCACTCACCTGATAACTCATTTCTGTTTCCCTGCACTCTCTTGCTTTCATATACTTTATTTATTAGCGTCTTCTCTCCATCTTTCCCTCTTTATTACTGTTCCTTTTCTCTCTTGTTTTCATGCATGTGAGAGAGAGTAAACAAGACAAGGATGGAGAGAAAGACTTGTGGAGTTTTTCATACATAATCTAGCGGCTTGTCTTGTTAGCTGCCAGCACCACAGATGTGCAAATAGGAAGAGATGAGTTTTCTCTCTTAGGTCTATGTTCTATCCTGAGCTTCTGTACCTTTTGACTTCCTACCTAATTACTCTTGTTTTACTACATTCTTCAGGCTTCAGGAACTGTTACGGAGTTTTTATAAAAATTAAAGGCTGGGGAGGGAAGCAGCTAGACTGACTTCTAGAAGTAGCAATCCGTGCATGTCACTACACAGTTTTTGAAATGAACATTAGAATGAAATGAACATGAAAAGATGTCAGGGATCAAAGATAACGAATGACAACACAGGAAATTACAGATTTCGGTAATGGAGAAAATTCAATATGTAGTTGCATGATACCTTATTTATGTTCTGCTTAGTGTTGCATTTCAGATCTGATTCAGCAGTTAGTGTCAGGTTGGCGGATACTGTCAGGCAGGTTGGGAAGACACTGATACGCATCTCTCAGAGCGTAGAGATCAGTCATACAATATTGGAAAGAGTCTTGTTTTTAGTTCAGTAGTCCAACAGTTGGAAAATTGCACGCATTTTAAAAACTCTCTGAATGTACACATTTGTACAATATTGTGGAGCTGTTGTTAAGAAATTGTTATGCTCAAGATCAGTAATGGCAGTAATTCTCTTACACATCGGTTTTTCCATGTCTTTTGCTTATTCTTTCAATAGGTGGTGAGATCTGCAGAAGAAGCTGCTTCCATGCTGGCCACTTCCATTAGCCCAGATCAGTGCATCAAAGTTCTTTGTCCCATTATCCAAACTGCAGATTACCCCATTAATCTGGCTGCAATCAAAATGCAGACGAAAGTCATAGAGAGAGTATCTAAAGAAACTCTTACTCAGCTTTTACCAGAGATTGTGCCAGGTTTAATACAGGTAAAAACAAAATAAAACACCTTCTGTGTATATACGAATTACAAAGATTTTTTTCTAAATACTATCACTTGGCTCTCATGAAGGATTTTTATTTGTTTTATAGCTGATGGCTACTTTGACCCAAAATAACTCTGATAGTGAGAACACTCTCTTTGATTGTCCTGTAGCTAAACTGTAACCGTAGTTAGGACTCAAGATCTGGCTAGAATATAAAGCATTGGCTGTAGTTAAGCTTAACAGAGCCTTTCAGTTAACGTTTTGATATTTTATATGGATTATTTTGTGTTTGTGGTGGTGTTGCTTACATCTTTCCCAGGTTATAACCATTTGGTCTGAAATTGTCAGTGTTGTATGTGTATATAATTGCAGGGTTTTATCACCTGGGGCTTGAGGGAGGCAAGAGGAAAGAAGCAGTTGATGGGGAAAGCTCAATAAAATGAGGAGGCTATCAGAGGTTTCTGTTTCTTTGTCCATCTTTAAAAATAAATCATCTCCCACCTTATAAAGAGCCAAAATACATTAATTTGCATGCACTAGATAAAGGTTTTTCAGAGTTTGACAGCTGCATTCTGCAGATTTCTGTCTTTAATGCATGTGGTCAAATCAGACATCTGCAGGAAGGGAGAGGCAGAGCAGGGGCCTTCTGAGAAAGGTGTGTGAGACGACGAGGCATGAGAAACAAAAAGCATTAGCTAACACGGTGGGAGTTAACAGCAGAATTTGGACCTGTTACGAAACAGCTTCTTTCAGAGTAACAAAGCACTACGTTTAATGGCCTTCTGCTTAAGAAATATCTGTGTAATCTAGAACGGTTTCTCCCGTGTTCTCCCCTCTTGCTTTTCCACATGGAGCATGACAGCGGCTCTGTTTTCAATGTAAATTACAAACAGGAATTGTTTGGGTTTTAATTTCAGTCTGGAAAAAAACTGTAAATGGTAATTAATAAGCAGCCGGCCTTTTAAGTGCATAATCGGTATTGGCTTGCTTTTTCTTGGAATGCTTAGCATTCACTTAATGTAGATTTTAATGTATTTATTATAAGCAGTAGTAAATAGCTTTCTGAGGCTTTTAATCATTAACTGATACGCCATTAACGTTAATTTTATTGCTTTCTAGGGTTATGACAATTCAGAGAGCAGTGTTCGTAAGGCGTGCGTTTTCTGCCTCGTAGCCATTCATGCAGTAATTGGTGATGAACTAAAACCACATCTCAGTCAACTCACTGGCAGTAAAGTAAGTAAAAGATTACATTTAAAAAGTTCTGATTCATAATTACCTGTATGTGTTTGGATTTTGGTCGCAATTACCAGAAAGTTGCATAAAAATATATATCTGAACGAAAATAACCAGGGCTACTGAAACTCAGACAGAGGGTCGGTGTCACTTTGCCATCCAAGGTTCAAAACTGAAAATCCATAAATCTGCAGATACTTAGGCACGTGCACAAACTTCAGCAATGTGAGAAATAATGAGTTATGCTTCTTACTGCTGTGCAGTAGATTTAATTGCATACTGTTAATGGCTGAAAAAATATTAGAAAATTTTTGATATTTTCAACATTCTAGAGTACACTGTTGGACTTTTTATTCTGAAACAGTGATAATGGCTATATTCAGCATGGCTTCTCCTACCTATATTTTCTGCCTTGTTTTTCATGCAGTTGCTGACTGGAAAGCAGTAAATGTGAAATGCAGGTGTTATATAACACAGTTTATCCATCCTTGTTTTGCTTTCATCATTCCTTTCAGTACCTCTAATCTGGGGGTGAGGGGAGAACACCGTGTTGCTTTTTGGTTAGGAAACATTATTGATATCTCTTCTGTACTGTTCTTTTTTACCTTCAAGCAGATGTATGTTATGAGTTTGTCCACGGAGATAAAACAAGGCAATTAATTTTATGAATCTTTGAGTAAGACAGTTGCATCCTAAAAATAGTTTGACAGTGATTGCATTGAATGTCATTCTAGACAGCGTTGGAAGCTTTAGTAGGTACCAGAATCAATACCTCTAACGAGAGGCTTAAAACCTCAACGCTCACTTAAAAGAAAAAAAACAACAAACCCACTCCTGCTTTATTCAGAGCAGCAATTTGGGGAAAAGAATCCATCTATCTTAACCTTGCTACCTTAGACTGCTTTCTTCTTTACATCCTCAGTTTTGTCCTGTTTGATATTTTTATTGGCAAGGACGTTACCTTTAAGTCAATTGTATAAAATAGAATTGTGCTTTTAAGAAAAGAATGTTTCAATGTCTACTTTGGCCTGTCATTCCTGTAGAATGTAAAGTTTGTAAATACTAAAGAAAACTAATTTCTGGCTTCAATTTGCAGATGAAGTTACTGAACCTTTACATCAAGCGTGCACAGACAGGCTCTGGACCAGGAGATACAACAGCAGATATGTCTGGACAAAGCTAATGAAGCTGATGGGAGTTAACCAGGTCTCCTAAAGCAAGGGCAAAGCCCTCATCAAGTGAAAGGAAAATTCTTACACATGAATTTTGGAACCCTTTTTTCCTTTTTTTTTTTTTTTTCCCTTCTTTTTTTTCCCTTTTTTTTTCTCTTTAACCAACGGCTGTCTTCAGCCTGCATGTGACTGTTGCAATAGAGTTATTCCAAATCTAAGGAAAAGCAGTATTAACATCAGTTGATCAAAGCAAAATAAAATTTAAAAATAATCTAATTCATCAGTTATCCTGTTCACAGTCCTCTGTGTCTTCCCATTAACTTTTGCCAGTGTTATTGTATTAAAAAAGATTTTTTATGCTAATTAAACAGGTATGCTTTAAGCTTCAGGAGTTAAAATATAAATTCTGTTGCTTTTTCTCAGCTGCAGATAACATTGTTTTATTGCTATTTTGTTTGAGTATCATGTCCTTCGCTAGAAACAAGAAGTGATGTGAAACAAGGCAGAACCAGTCTGAACTGCAGTGAGACTCGGTCCCTGTTGGTGGTTCATCACCTTATTTACAGCTTGTTTGGGATATTCTGGAGATGGAGAAATACGCCTATAAAAAAAAAAAAAAAAGCTGGATTGATCCAGTTCTGTAAAAGTGATATTGTTCATTGGTTGTATGTTTGTTGCATAAATAAGAATTCAGTGTGCACAGCAGAGGGCTGGTACAACCAGCTCCTCTCGGTGTGGAGGACAGCCCTGTCAGGGTAGCACTGCCGACCGGGCGATAGCGTGGCAGTCTGCTTCTTAGCAGCAGAGTGAATGGTCACTTGATGGACGTGAACCATCCTTGTCACCTTTCGTTCTTCAAGCAGGATGCTTCAGAATGGAGTGCTCTGCCCAAGCATGCTCAGTATGTATTTATCACTAGAATGTTTCCTCTCAACCTACTTGCTGGAACCAGTAGTCTTGTATTGTAACTCACATGGGATTTTGTGACAACAGTGCAGAAAACTATTTATTCCTTATCTTCCTAAAAGCACCAAGATTTTCTGCATTGAATTTAAATGGGGGGGAGGGGAGGGAGGGAATAGTCACAAATGCTATGGATCTTGCCACCTTCTAATTTAAAAGATTATATATTTTGGATGAGTTGGGAAAGCTGCACCAAACTATTTGCATGGTTTTCTTGCATAGCATCCTCAAGACCCATCTGGATTAAGGTGTGGAAATGTTTCTAGGGTTTGTTTTTCCATTTTTGAAAAAGAGTTAGTTTATTGTGAATAATGGTTCTTTGTATTTATGAACTTGAAAATGGAAAGAGAAAAAAGATCAAGTAAATGTGTCCCTAAATGTTGTCCTTTATTTTTTTTTTTTTTTCCTTTGTTATAAGCAACAAGTTAATTAACTGAGAACTGGGATGAAACAGCACCCTTCCCAGGAATGGTGGAAACTCCTTTTCCCTAGCTTTTTTTTTTTCCCCCTTTGACTGTGGTGTCGTCTAGTTGTAGGAAGTGTATCCTGATAAGAGAGAAAATTGTAGTGCCAAGGATGATGATTGATGCTAGGCTAAAATTCTCTCTACCTCTTCAGGGTGACTAATTTTTGGCTGAGCTGCTGCATATAGCACCCAGTGGAAGAACTATCTACAGAAAATATTCTTTTTTGTTGTTTGTTTTCAAATTATCACTTAACGAGTATTCAAAACTCTATTCTTCAACACACAGCCAAATATCGTAAGAAACCACTTCTACACTTTACTTGCTAGGTGCCCTGAAAAGCAAAACTGAATTTAAAAAAAAAAAAAAAGTCAGTTGTTTGTAGTTAAATGAAAGTCTGTTTTCACTTTAGTCTGAAGTGAATCTGATAGAAAAGCTGAGATGTTGCTGAAGCAGCAATGCCATGACAGAGATTTATTTGGAGGAAAAGTTGTAGAAATATTTGTAAAGACTTAAAAACGAGACTGTCCTAACTTGTCACTAGCCCTTCTCAGCAGCTACATCAGGAAAATAGTATCTCCTCTTTCTTTCCTTTGTTACGTGTAACATTCTTGTTGTTTTCTACTGTTTAATTACATTGTGTATTTATAGTTCTAAGCTTACATTGTGCATATACTGGCAATAAAATGTACATAACATTACTTAAAAAAAATTAGCAATGTATACATTCTGTTTTTCTGTTTTATTTGATCACATGCTATAAGAAAGGTTATAAAGGTCATGGAAACAAGATTGGTTTAAAAAATAATTCATGTTTTGTGTGTCGACGTGATGTTCCTTTAGAGTCACTGTTAGTACATCTGACAGCGTTAGAGAACACGGTGTGAATGTAGGTATGCTAGGCTAAAATAGTAAAAGTAGCTTTTGGAAATTGAATAGAATCTTTATGAGAAACACCAAATTTCCTTCATCTCGGCAGGCTTCTTGTTGGCTGTTTCATTTATTTGTACATTACACGTTGCTAGCATTTTATCTTTTTAAGATTTCAAAAATATATTTCATTTTAATATCTTGTAGTTTACGTTTTGATTATACAAAAATGATCATTTAAAAAAAAAAAAATGGCACAAATTCTAAGTTTAATAGTCCCGTATATTATTCCTGCTTTTTCTACAGGTAATATTTATTTTCAAATGATCATTTCAAGATGACTTTTTGCTCTGTCATCTTCTTGAAGATGTTATTTCATACTGAAAAATAGGTTTATTGAAACATACCATATATATATTCTGGATGAACGTAATTTTTTATCTGTAAACAAAAGTTGATAAGAAAGAAATGTTTTTATCCCTGAAAAGTTTTGCTCCAGGGGGAGGAGAGGAGATATTTACGCAAAGTTTGTCCCTCGGTTATGCTTCAAAGCCACTTCTAATTGTTCTAAGTGTAACATCCCATGTAGTAAAGATCTAAATGCAATATATTTAAATGAATATTTTAATTATGATCTGACTAGTTCTGTTCCCAGCAAAGATGGGGCTGCTGTATGTGCTTGCAACCTGTATGAAATGAAGCCATCAGAATGTAAGAATTTGCAACAAAACGTTCTCCACCGCAGCCAGTTACCAGATCCGCTGCATTGCTTTTTGCCTTCATTTCCTGCGTTCTAAACAGACGATAGCTCAGCTGAAATCGAGCTGTGGTTGATTAGTCATGCCTTATGTTTGTACTGGAGGTGGTTTATCTAAAAAAATAATAATAAGCATAAAGACCTGTGAAAATCAGGACAATTACTGTTGTTCTTTTTCAGAAAGGCCTTCTTAAAGATAGGACATCGCAGTGGTTTGAATACTGAAATGTGATCCTTAAAGGTTGATTCTGGGCTTAAAAAGGAGGAAGAAGGAAAGAAAGCTACATGCAGAATCAGGATAGGAAATGCATGTCTTGGATGTCTTGGACTTGGATGTCGTTTGCTTTAAATGATTTTGGGTAACATATTATGTTCAGCTAAAATTGGGATAGTAAATGTAAATTGAAAGGAGAGTTGATCATGTAAATTTTCCTGAGTTTGGTTGCTTGTTTGTTTTTAAAGATAAAGACTGGAACAGATTGAGTTGTGTTTATTATTTGTGGTCTGAGTCCCAGAGTGAAAAGAGCAAACACTTGTATTGTGATGCAGACTCACCTGTTCTTAGCAGCTTCAATGAAAGTTTAAATGTCTGAGTAAATTCACAAACACATCCATGTAGAACGCCTGTACAGACTGAAGGTCTGAACTGTCCACAGTGTAATTTCCAGCAGAAGAATTCAAATTGTGAATATAATATCGTCCCTTCGAAAACAATCATAAAAGAGAAGGAGGAATAAATGTTAGTTACACTACAGTTAATCCCTATGACAAGCTAGTGAGAGTGGTTTGGTTGTTTGTGGTAATTTCAAGTGCTGAGACTTAGCAAAAAGAAACTCAGTACAGTAAAACAGGATGAGTATACATGGGCAGTTTGGGAGCAGAGGGATTGTCTGTATAAATTAAACTGACGCTTCCTCTCAACTGAAACAGTAAACTGATTTGTGTTGCAGTCGACTTCAGTGTAAGATGAAATTATTCATACTATGTTCTCTGAAGAAAACTTTTCCCATCTAAATTTTGTAATTAAGTCTTTCCAAGTCCTTAAAAGCACGTACTTTAAGGATTTGCCTCACGCACCACAAATGTTCTCTTAAGTGGAGAACACAGAGGGTGGTGGGGCCCTGGCACAGGCTGCCCAGGGCGCAGTGGTCATGGCCCCAAGCTGCCAGAGTTCAAGAAGTGTCTGCAGAATGCTCTCAGCCATGTGCTCTGATTTTTGGGTGGTTCTGTATGGAGCCAGGACTTGGACTCGATGATCTTTATGGATCCCTTCCAACTCAGGACATTCTGTGATTCTATGACTCCCAGTAATTTGGAAAGTTTGGGAAATTGTGCTAGTCTGGCAAGTGAAAAAAATCAAACTTAATTTGCTTTTCTTCTGTATATCTTGTTTATGCATGTACACTTAGGTACATCTTAAGTTCATGCACGTGTATTTAAGTATATCTTAAGGGTTCCCATGCTGTGCCGCTTGGGTTAACCCCAACTAAAAATGTTTCTTAATTTGCTGTCAGGATTTTAGGGTAATGAACGTGTTTACTTAGAAGTTCCCTCGTAAATAGTTCCTGCTCAGACAGAACCACAGCTCCATTCGTGAATTGCTGTTAAACAGTAACACTCGGAAACTTTGAGATGGTATGTGGCAAGCGGCTTGGGTACGGTATGATTTCTATCAAAAATAAAATTGTTCTTCACTGTATTGTAGGTAGATGCTAGCGACCCTAATGAAGCATATTTTGAGGGAGTAGGATCAGAAGTAATGCTGGATGTAGAAACATGGAAAACACTTTCTTCAGTGGAAAAAAACAGCGTATCTGGATGTGATATCCAGACTTGTTACCATCGGCAGTAGGTAGAAAGGTAACTGAAGTTAATATTTGGCATCAGAGTTTCCTAAGTCTTTCGTTTTAGTGTGCTTCCCTTCCTAGGTCTTGGCTGTTGTCCAGCGATGGAAATCTTTGTACCGCCATAAACTCATGCTGAAATGAGCAGCTTAACTCTGTCAAGCTAGATTCAAAGGTTGTCCCTGTATAGCCAAGGAAGATTTATACCAGTATAGAAAAAGTACATTTGTGTTAGGCAGTGGACAGCTGTTGTCAAAAGTCAGTCTGGTGAGATGTTCCCCCAGCAGCTCTGTCCTTGGCAGAGCCAAGAACACCCCGTGGGAACTCCTAATCACATCCAGGCAAATCACACTGCGGAACAACCTCAGACTGGTCCTCCGGCAGCACTCTGGGATCAGAAGCTTCTGCCATAGATGTTGTTGGCAAAAGTGAATGTTCCATGCCTTGAAGGTCTGCCTATATGGGGAGGGGAAAAAAAAACAACACCATTTTCTATCAGTTTGATTTGCCTGAGCATAGGTAGATCATGTTAAAATAGCAGGGAAGACGAGGAAACACTGATTTTTTACTTGGTTTAGACAGCTGAAATGCATGCCTGTGAGGGAACTGGATGTGTCTGTTTCAATTGAATTGCAGATCAGCATGTTTTGAATTGTTGACAGCACAGTGCTAGGAAACGTTCGACCTGGCAGGGTAGCAGAGATGCCTCAGAGCCTCAGGTAAGAGGGGTCCTGTCCATTAGGAATGAAAAGGAACTGAGCTGTCTCTTCAATGCACTGTGTCAAGATTGTGAAGGAAGCTGGCTGCCACAGCAGTCTGCAAGTCCAGATACTGATTTTTAGACTGTTAAGTTGGTGCAGAGCAAGCACGGCATAGCAGAATAACAAAACACTTTCACCTTGTTCACCTTGATAGACTTCTGAACCTCCTACAAAAAATATCTACGCTATCCTCTGCCACAGCTATAATAACCTCATGCTTCCCAGTAGAACCCTGAATTCCAGTATAAATCTTATGACACTAACAGCACAGGGTTCCCTATGGTTATTTCCCTTTTTGTAGGCAGCCGTGCTTCTCGAGATCTTGCGTATCGCAGCGGGTGGACTGGTAAAGGCTTCAACATAACAAGGCCCAGATTAGGGTGTCTAAAACCATCCAAAGACCCAGAATAAAGATGGCAAGTGAATCTGAAGAATATGCAGGCGTTACTGCTTATCCTTTCTGGCATGAAACTGGCACAGTGTGTTGCTGTTTCAGGCTGTTTGCCATCACTTGTGTCTCTCCCCACCTCCGGTGACTGGACATAGCAATAGGAGGAGGATGTGCCAGGCCCGCCCAATGCATCAGGAGATGTGTGATGAGTACTGCAACTTTGGGCAGGGGGGGATCACGTGCAGAAGCTTTTCTTCCTTGTCAGTGTTACCTGCCAGTGTCAAAGTTCATTACAGTAGTGGCAAAGAATACCATCCCACTAACAGTATATATGAGAGACAGAGTGGTTGTACTTTCAAAAGTGCATGCAAGGAAAGCCTAAGATAGGACTTGGCACCTTTCACACACACCTGTGATGGATTCACAGCCAATCCAAGCAGGGAGCATCATTTAAATGTGAATACCTGACTGCCAATTAGTGATTTAGGTGAACAAGGTCACTGACAGCTTTGATGGGTGTTTCCATCCCAAAGTTACCCTGCCTTTGGCAGCAATTGTTGACAGAACCAAAGAGTCCAAAGACTAAATGAGGCACCTTGAAATAACACCCTCTATGCTCTGTTTTGGGGCCTAAGTGTATAGGGATTGATCCTGCATAAACACATACATGTCTTTTGCTTTTAAACTGAACTGGCGTTTCAATCACAACAAAACATAGTCACTTGACAGCAAAAAGCTTACTGAAAAAAATCCTCACAATGCATACACAGCCTGAGTGACTTTACAGTGTCTTACACAGCATTCGACTGATTTTTTCCATTTGGTGATGTCTGAAGAACATTTTTTTACTTGCCAAAAACTAATACCAAAGACCTTCTGCATACGTAGCCAGATTTAATATTTAACATTTGCTGTAGTTCTCAGAAGGGCAATCACAAAGTGAACGTGAGGAGACTGATTACTCTATAAAAAAGATTAAGTAGCAAAGTATATGATGTCTTAGCAGGTCTCACTTTGGATGCCCCTCATGGAAAAAAAATCCAGTGAAGTTTCAGTGTGTTGTACTTAGATTCAGTGCAGATCCACGTGTTAGCAAAACATGAGCCTCCCCACCTTAAATTTCAGGTTGGACTTTGCATGCTGTACACAAGCCTTACAGCAAGAGATGTTTTAAATAAATAGTGTCTTGTTGTTTGTGTATACAGTGCTCCTTTGCTGGGAGCTGTTTAGTACTTACTGGGCAGATTATAAGCCAAGAAACAAAAATAGCCCCTTAACAATAAACAGAACAAGGCTAAAAACTCACCTTATTTGTCCCCAAACTTGCACAACTGGGTAACTACATACTTTTATGTCTAGAGGTTAGCCAAGGGCAGCAGGTGTGGCTATGGGGAACGCACAGTACTTCACAAAGGAAAATACCAGCATTCAGTATAACGTGGGAAGCTTATCCTCACGGAAAAAATGCTTGCAAGGAACATCAGTCAAAATACAAGACCATAAAGAGAAGAAAGTGAAGAAATACTAACTGCTGAGTGAGGACTTTTTTTTCCTTTTCTTTTTGTGTTTAATTTCAATTTCAGTAGTAACATTTCCTACGTGTTTGGTCTAGTTCCTTACTTACAAGGAACTCGAAGCCTCTATGAGTGAAGAATCAAGATTCGTGCCAGCCCCTGGTGGAGGGAAAGAGAGAGAAATTCTCTTTCTTCTACAAAAGAGGAAAGTAGTGTAATGCTATAAACCTCATTTTGAAGCCAGGTATTCTAAGCCCTGTAGGCCTTGTGTAGTTTGCGTGACATCGTGCTGTTGCCTTAGCAGGCATTTACATATTTTATTTTTCAAGCTACAGATACCTGCAACTGATTTGACAAAGAAGGACTCAAAAAGATGTCTAAAAGACACGGTGAGATAGATACAGTTTCAGGAAGTTTAGCTTGTGTACAATGGCAAACGCCTACCTCCACCCGAGCCATCTTGTCTGAGAAAATGTTTATGGAGGTCAAAGGAACGAGGAAGGGAGGGCTTTTATGCTTCCAAAGATGGAGGGTGGTAATGGCTTCTTCAACGTAGGAGACACTTGAAACAGTCACCTTCTAAACTGCGATGTGCCCAGTCGTACCACTGCACCAGAAAGCTTTTTAAATACTAGAATATCCATTCCCAATTAAATGGATCAGAGTGGCTGTCATCTTACCAAAACAGCAATGTGCTTTTGCTTGGGAATCCACACAAGATTTGGTTTTGCTTTGCCTCTGCGCCATCAGGAGCAGTGGTCACAGTGATGATGGCTTGTAACAGCAGCTTTTGTGGCCATACGTGAGCTTGAAACAAATGCACTCTGTGAGCGGTACCCGTAACACGGGCCTTCAACTTCCACCCTTTCGTAAGAAGCAGAGACAGAGATACTAAGCTGAACACAGCAGACACAATCATCACGGTAGTCTTCACCATTTCACCCTCTTCTAATAAACGCCCCACCTCCCTGAGACAGCAGCTGCTTTGGATCTGACCAGTGACTTGGTTATTTTTAGTCTATACAAGCACAACTCTTGAAAACTCAACTGAAGCTACCAGACTGAATGGGCGCGTTTGCTGCGATGCTCCTGGTGATTTGTTTTCCTGAGTGAGATCCCGCTCGCTGTCCGCACTCAGACAGGAAAAATCCAGGCCAGCCACTTGCCTGGACTCCTCCTGTGTGCTTGGTTATTTGCAATCACAGCAAGCTGTCTATCTTGAAGTAAGTACAAATCTAGGACTCCTGACATACTGTGCTTGTGTTATCATTAAAACAAAACAAATTCAAGTTCCTATTCTAAAATCACTAGTAAAGAAAACTTTACTGTGCTAAAGATGAAAAACAGGAGCACAGTTTTACTGTGTATGTAGATGTACATGTGTGCAAAACTGAGCAGGCTGCTGATCAGTTGGAGAATTTCAGTTGCTTTTCCTCAATGGTTCTCTCCTGAACTTCACAGAAAAGGCGTCTCAAAACTGCAGTGTTTGAAGCTGAACAAAAATATTAAGGCAAAAGGGAACCACCTCATATTACAGAAACAAAACAAAACCCATGAAGAGGAACGTTTGGGTGAAGTTTTCTGACTGCTGTTTATTACTCTCTCTCTCAGATGATATAATTCCATTTTGTTTTCCAGAGCCTTGCTCTTTGATATTCTGATTTTCATAGCCCAAGTGTTGTCATGATATTGCAACAGCTTTTTAAAGTATCTTTTATAGAAGGAACTGCAGCAACCAACGAATTTTGAGGGGCAGGGAGGCTGTCTAAAAGAGTAGCAGCAAACTATCCCTGTTGTCAGCAGCCCTTCCTATTTTAAGCAGAATGGGTGCCCTCTGCAGGTCACTGCTTTCAGCTGAGATTTTTGCGTGTGTGCCCTCTTGATTCTGAGTGTCAAGGTCTTAGCAGGATCGATCAGTACTACTTTGTTTGTTTGAAAGGAGATATTGCAATCTTAGCTGCAAACCTGGGCAAGCAAACAGCACTGAGACAGGGGTGCACCAAGCAGCCAGTCTGCATCTGAATATGACTTTTTCCCCAGAGTGTGTGTGTGGCCAGGGACAGGAGGAGGGGAGTTGTGGTAAATATTTTCCCTGCAATTTGACAGTGTTGTTTGTTTGTTTGTTTGTTTTTAATGACAAGAAGGTAAAGCAACTATAAAGCTATGCTATGTAGTCATCTGCCACTTGAGCACATACAGAATGTACAGGCAAAAGGGGTACAATCTAAACACTACTGAGAAGGTATTCTGCTTACGGCCATCAATGTGTATTCCCCCTTCTTAAGTATTCTCTTCAGTCATGTCTACACGCCTATTTTCCAAGTGCTTCCAGTGGAGTGCACAAAGAGAGCTGTATGCCTCTCTGAGGCAGCAGTGCTACGAAGTCTGAACTCCCAGCTCTGTAACAACATGCAGTTCTGTACAGTGACACTGACAGTGGGGGAAAGGGGAGGAGACACACGGAGATGCTGGTGATGTCTGGGCTGCACGTGACGTCACGTCGGCTCCAAATCAAGCCTTGCAGCCGGGCAGCAGCTAACAACACAGCACGGCTCAGGAGCAAGAGGAGGTGGGGACCAGCCAAGGCTTTCAGCTGTCTCCTCTGGAGAGAGTGACACCTGCAAACTTCAGGGCAGAGGCTAAATATAAAGGCGTGAGAGGAACCAACTGCAACTTTAACCTGAATGTGTTTTTCTTTTCTCCCATCACTGCAGTGACCATCTCTTGGTTGAACACAACGCCTCATCTCATCCCAAAATGCTTTTCTGGCACAGCCAGCCTGAACATTATCACCACCACCAGTATCCCACCACTAACAGCAGCTACCTGCGGTAAGAAAAGAATCATTGGGGGTGGTTTTAAATAATAGTTATAGTGCAACACTCAATACTGTAGACTATGCAGCCTTTGCTAATTCATAAACTCAAGCCTTCAAATAGAGATGGTGATCACAGACCCACTGATAATCAAGTTTGTGCAGTGGAGCCACCACAGTGGAGGCTTGCTTTACTGCAGCTTCATGATCTTCACAACCGTGCCACCGTTCGTGTGCTGGTAACAGCACTGGAATGTCTAAATGCTTCATACGGTATTCACAGATGTGTTAACGTTCATCGTTTCTCTTTGACATTTCATTTGCAGTCCGAAGGTAAAACTCTTGTTTATAAGAAGTCATACAGACTTTGAAGCATCTTGGTGTTTTAGGTCTACTTTCAAAAATGCATTTTACCTATTGAAGTTCAGCTGATCTGCAGGGTCAGGAATACAGGCCCCTTGTAGTATCAGGCCAGACACGCTGGTTAAACACTTTGCGTTGAAATCTGATGCAATATATAGCTTATTGCATCAGCATGTCCCTCTGAACTTACTTCACCTCTTCATGACTAGAATGTTATTTGTGTACAGTATTCAAATTTTTCTTATAATTAAAAATGATGATGTTTTGACAAGAGCTAAGTTCAGAGATTCCAGATAATCTTGACTTTGAGTTTCAAATTATAATGTGGTTCACTCTCTGTATTAAACTTCAGCTTGTTACTTTCTGGTTATTACAATGTGTGTAAACATGACAGTGCTTAATCTATGCTGATAAAGGTATCTGCTTGTTGGCAGTCTCACACCTAGTACTGTATCCCAGCATTACTTTTGCTCTTGTAGAATTGTTGAGGGGCATGTTTTCTCTGAAGTGTGCCATGGTTTAGGCTTTAAAAATGCAAGGAAATGATGTTTGTGTTCCGATAACCCAAAGCGTTAAACTAATGAAATTTTGCAGTGGGGTTTTACATTATCAGTCCATTTCAACACAAAGGTCAGGGCGATGTGAAATTTAGACTGGCTAACACAGATATGTAGCAAACACAGCGCTGTTCCTATTGACTTAAGCAGTAAGCCAGGAATAAATAGGTGCTGGAGTCTCCTGATGCAGTCCTGCTTGCAAGTGACATGCGTAGCTCTGCAACAGGAACCAAACAGCAAGGGACAGCGAGGATGTCCACTCACACCCCCAGTTCCACTCCCTTCTTCAGTGCTGTTCAGCCCAGAGGAGGTGTTTCCTCTTGCTTTTTTCAGGACCACATTCCCTCAGGGCCCTTTTTCACTGTGTTGTTGTTTGTCTTTGTTGCTCCCATTGTATTTGCTTCTGTCGTTCCCACACTACCTCAAAATCTGCTACCCGAGCCCCTCTGAAGTGACTCTTCCACACACGTTTGAGCATGTGCATTTAGGTTTTGGTGGCAGCGTGTGTCTGTGTTTTGGGGCTGAAATACAGTACAAGGGGATACTTCCATAAATTAAGAGTTGTGCATAGCAGCTCACAGGATTGGCCCTTGAGGCTGACGACCTTCAGCAGCAGGGATACAAACGAGCTCAGGCAGGAGGCTTCAGTCTGGTTACAATCATAAAGTTTGCTTCTGTCAGATCCTCTACCACGCTTCAGTCCTGCATCTGGATGTCAGTAAGGTTTATGTAGAAACAGCACTTGACTTCAGGGGAGGATGTCAGCGTTAGTAGAGAGCAGATGGACAAGGGAGTGTCTCAGGGTCCCTTCTTCCCCCCTCTGCCTTCTCTCACTTCCCAGTAAGGCCGTACTTAAACCAGTCCTGTGCAGACACAAATCAGGCTCCTGCTGCATGCAGTTGCCCTCTGTTATATCAATTTTACAGTTACAACTGGTGGGTCTGGGCTCGGCGTGCAGCCTCTGATCAAGCCTTCCTTGGGAACATGCCTGGAAGAAAGAGTTGTCTGAGGAAACCCATTTGTGTTAAGCAAGAAGCTGGTTCTGAAGTCCTGAGCCCTGCTAAGATGGTGACAGGGATGTGCAGAAACAGAAAGGCAGGGGCACAGGGAACAAATACAATCCATGACAAGTCAGGCTTGTGGACTTGACCTGCTCAGAGTCTTAAAGAAGCAATTTGAGACCTCAAAATGTTTAAGTCCTGTTTTACACCATTCCACCAGGCTGGTGAAAAGTTTTGAATGCTTTTTACATAGGAAAACCTGAGAGGGAGCCCGGAACAGGAAAAAAAGTATTGTTTTATAACGTTTACAGAGTCTTCTGTTCCATAAGTTCTGCTCTCAGCCTTACTGATGAGCATACATTTGTAATTTGGGCACAAATTCTACAATTTGATCCTCAACTTGTCTAACTTGTGGGACTCTGTGTGAGGCTTTCATTGCTTATGTTGCAGAACAGGAACTGCATTAAGAAAGGGGCTTATATAATGCGACATATCTGTGTACAGTGTGGATTTTCAGTGGTTACTGATTGGTCAAACCCACTGTGGTTTTCTGTGGAATACTGACACCAGTAAAAATGTGACAGCTTAATTCTTCCAGTCAGGACTGATTATTGCTTATAAAGAATGAGAATAGTTTTACTTTTGCCATAGGCATCTGTTTTATTGATTTGCTTAGACTTTAAAATTGCTTGAACTCTACTCACCCTGAGTATAAGGCCAATGTATATGTTTAGGAAGAGACTAACAGAAAGATTATGATTTAGTTTTTTTTTATTTTAAAATAGTTCCTTTTAGACTTTTGTATTATTATTATTTAAAAAAAAAGAAAGCCATGGCAGCAGTTACCATTCATACTACAAGATGCAGAATGTCAGCTAGTTTAAGTGATATGAATATAAAAAATATTATTGAGGTTTCTGTTTGTAACTGCTATCTGTCTAAAGATACTGTGAAGTCTTTTGCCAAAAGCTGAGAACACTGCACTGTAATTACAAATACAAGAGATTTAAGGCTTTGAGTACCTGAGCTGTTCTGCACTGAAGCTACAACTCTGTACGTTGGAGTTGGGTCCACCAGGTACACCAAGTGGTGTCTGTAGGCACTGCTGATCCTCAGCAGATGATGTGAGGAAGGCACTGAGCAAGGAACCTGCCCCAAAGAGAGCAAAGGCATCAAAGGCTTTGTACTTGTGAGCAACAAAAACCATACGACCATACACACCCCACAAACCTACACTGAAAACCTGCTGTAAATAACCCAGGGATAGAAACAATGCTGAAGAAAAAAAATACATGGATTACAATATTTATTATTTCATAGAAAAAGACACTTTACATCCTAAAACAGCTGAAGATAACATCTTCAGAAACACTAACCCTCACCTTGCTCGTCACGGGCAAATTCTATCCAGCTGTTAAAGGCTGAACTGCACGAGGATGGGTCTTACTGTACCCACTCGCATTGCCCTCAGCAGTCATTTGAATTTACGTCAGTAGAGAACAATTCCTGGTAAAAAGCCATCCATTTATGTTCCTGTAACTACTATGGAGCTACACTACAGCCAGTGGAATAAGCAGATAAACCAGTTTCACTGTGCATAAATCACACTGACTCTGGCTACTCTGGTCTTGAATCCTGCTCCTAACTTACCTGACTGTCCCTGGCAGGCAGTTCACCACTCTTCAGTTTTCCACAAACTACCACCTTCTTTTATATCAATTAGAAAAGTGTTTTGTTTTGTTTTGTTTAATTTGTGCTTTTCTTTCCTTTTCTTTTTTTTTTTATAAAGCCCGCTTTATGTCTACAAATGTCTGCCTGGAGGTTTGAGTTCTGGATTTAAAATCCAGTTCTTCAATGATAGGAGTTTAAGCCAACTTGTACCACAACTGTTGTATGCTGAACGATGACTGCCAGATTATTAACTGGCCCTTGACAGTCACTAAAATTAATAATGCTATCTTTGGCTTGTTATCCACCTTTAGACATGAAAAACAAAACAAAACAACCCAACATGTAAGTAATTGCTGTCTTCTTGTCAGGCTTCAGTGTTATTTTGGCAGCAATATTCTCAGTTTCTCTCACTAAAAGCTGTAACTTGCAGGCTAGTGCTTACATTAGACACTTTGGCACATTATAATTTCTTACAATTAAGAATGATTATGCTTTGACAAGAGCTAAGTTAATACATTTATGAAGAGGGCCTCGTGCCCTTTTCACGAATTCACCTTCTTTCAGCTGCTGCTCGTGTGCAGATGCTCGGAGCTGCCCACCTCCCCACAGGCACACAGGGAGCTCTTAAACCAATGCCTGCAGCAAAAGCACCAGCGCTGTTTTGTCCAGAACCAGGCAGCTGAGCCTTAAATCACCATTCCCTTCTAGGAACTGTGAATAATGGCCTGCGTGCTTCTCTTTGAGTACATCATATGAGCATATCATACGTGTATATATATGTATACAGCGTGTTCTTCTTTCAGTTTTGTGTGCCTCCAGGCGTTGCTTTTTGCTTTACAGTCTTTACTGTTGCAGCACGGCCTGTCGCTAACGCTGACCAGGATTCCAGCTCTTCATGCCGGGTTGCCCTACCCGGCACCACGACCTCCCCACCTCTCACTGCACACCCTCAGGCCTAACGGCCACCGCCCTGACGCCACTTCCTGTCCCGTCTCCTTTCCGCTTCCGGGAGGGAGCTCCCGGCATGCAGCGCCCCCGCCGCCCGAGGGCGGAGGAGGAAGCACGCCGGAGCGCTGCGCACCGCCCCCCGGCGGTGACGTCGTCCGGCGCCGAGGAAGCGCCCGCTGATTGGCCGCGCCGCCCCCGCAGCTCTCCGCGCCATCTCCCGATTGGACCACGCTCTGCGGGCCAGCCAATGGGCGGCCCCG
>WBMW01002380.1:171610-186402 GCA_013396635.1 Penelope pileata | reverse complement strand
CGAGACGCCGCCTCCCGGCGGGGGCTCCGGGGCCGCGCGGCTCCTCCCCGTCCGGCTCCTCCCGCGGCGGCGCGGAGCGCGGGGGGCGGCGGAAGATGGCGTGGGTGCTGAAGATGGATGAGGTGATCGAGTCCGGGCTGGTGCACGACTTCGATGCCAGCCTCTCCGGCATCGGGCAGGAGCTGGGAGCCGGCGCCTACAGCATGAGGTGCGCCCCGGGCCGGGCAGG
The DNA here is from genome assembly GCA_013396635.1 of Penelope pileata. Classification (NCBI taxonomy): domain Eukaryota; kingdom Metazoa; phylum Chordata; class Aves; order Galliformes; family Cracidae; genus Penelope; species Penelope pileata. The sequence continues at coordinate 186,173 of WBMW01002380.1, read as the reverse complement.
GCTCTCCCCCGCGCTCCGCTCCCCGCTCCGCCGCGGGCGGGCACGTGGCGGGGGGTGGCGGGGTTCCCCTGCGGGCAGCGGCGTTTGCCCGCCGCGCTCCGTCCTTGCCCGGTGCAGTTGGCCGTCGCGCACAGCTCCCGCCTCCCCCTCGCGCTTTGGGAGCGGGCACAGCGCGGTGGTGCTGCAGCTGCCGCGCTTGTTGTTTTGTATGTACGCGCAGAACGGGGCTCTGGTGGCCGTCTCCATTTTCCCTTCCTTGCCGTGCGGCTCTTCCTGTCGTTACTCAGCTTGGCAGCTCCTTCCCCTCTGGATCGTTTTCCAGTTTCTACACCACAAATGCTTAAATAGGCTCCGGGTGTGCTCCTGGAAGTTGAGATAAACCTGCCCCCCCCAGCAGTAAGCGTGTGGGGTGTATGCTGCGGGCAGAGCCTGGAGCTGGTGTTAGCTCATCTAGGATGTCGTAGGGCGAAAATCCTCAGGTTTGAATGAGAAGGCTTTTCAGGGATTCCCCTTCCTGTGTACAGAGCTTATTTCTCCTCCTGGCAGCACTCACAGCTCAGTTTTTTGAAACTTTCAAAATTGGTCACCTTTACTGTTGTTGTATCATTCTCTCTTTTTTATTTTCATTTTTTTCTTTCAATCTTGATTTCCCTCCTTGTGTGTTTGGAATGATCACAGCAAGAGTTGTAGCCATTAAGCAGAGCTCCAAGAAGTGACGCTGGGAAGTGAAGCTCCGTGTTTAGGTTAAAGGTGATGTTTTGCCCGCTTTGGGTTTGTGATACGAGGCACTGAAAAGTGTTGTGGAAACACATACTAGTGCTTCGTTCTTTTTATTCCATTTTTTTGTATTGTTTTTGTTCTTGGAATAAAGGTAAAGGGATCACCTGGTTGCAGCTAGTGTGTGCTGGACCGGGGGCCCTGCTGGGTTGGGCCCTCCCAGCCCCTGCAGCTCTGTGGTCCCGTGGCTCAGCGAGCTCAGCGTTTAGGCGTTGCTCTGAGTTCTGCTTGAGGAAGTCGTGGCCTGTTGTTGGTGATGTCAGATGGGAAAACTGAGAGAAGTGGTGTGACACGGAGAGCAAAGACGGTGCTGTCCCCGTTCTGTGTGCCAGGATGAGCTGTTTGCTTGTCACTTCCTCGCAAAGAAGGCAGCAGAAGAAAAAGAGGCGTTTTCTAAGGAAGAACACCAGGAGAGCTCCTCCAGCTGCATGGCCCCGCAGTTTTTAAGGGTCCTTTGCACGTTACGGCTTCACCTCCTCAGGGTTGTTCGTAAGGGTTGGTGCTTCCTTGTGTTGGTGTCTGTGCCTGGTTCCTGGTGTGTTCGTTGTTACTGGGAGGAGTGCTCTTGTCCCTTGGTCAGGAATTGCAGATTTCTGTAAAGAAAGCTGACTGGACAAAATTTCTCTGAAGATTTATCTTGAATCAGTGCTCAGGATTTCTTTACGGTCTCAGAACTCAGTTTTTGTGCTTTGTTCTCTAACATCTTTTCAGGCAGTGAGCCTGTAACCAGGAATTTCAATAGTAAGGATAACGGTTATTGCCAGATGCGGCAAATATCCCCTCAGCCTCCCTCCAAAAANNNNAAAAAAAAAAAAAGTAGAAAAGCAAAGAAGCAGCGCCTATATAAAAAATGGTGCCTTTAGCAGTAGTGAGTTTTGAGTACTGCTCTGAACTTGAAGTGCTCTGGATGCTGCTGGCTGGCGGCAGTCTCCCTCCCGGTGATGTCCTGTCGCTGTCCGGCGTTACGGCCCTGCCGTTATCTTCGTAGCACAGCAAGAATCGTGTAATTTTGGGGACCCCCAACCTTTGCTATGAGCTACTGAAAAAGGGAGGCTGTTTGGCTGGAAGGATGACCTCGAGGAACTGCTGGCTGTTTCTCTAGCAAAATTCCGTGTTTAATATGCTGAGTGATTTGGTTGATGAGTTAATTGGCTCACGCTGAAGGAGCGCTAATACAGGAGCGAGTATGTTGGTGTTGCTGGTTGAGTTTTGATGTGTAATTTGGACGCTCGGTAGCTGGACTTCTTTAAGCCGTATTTCTAGTGCTGAAATTAAGGCCTGTCCGTAGGGAGCTGGATTATTGCACGTGCAGCTATTTTGGTCCATATTTCTGGATTAAAAACTGACGTTTGTTAAACTACATCGAACATGGTAATTCTCAAATGAAAGATTGTACCAAAAGAAAAACCCTTTATAACACAGAGAGCACTCCGCTTTTGTGGCGTGGAGTTGGTTCGACTCTGCTGCATCCTCGGGGGTGTTGGAGCGGCTCTGGAGAGCGGAGCTGCCCGCAGCTGGGGGCGTGGAGGGCTGCCGCCGGTGTCACAGCCTTGGGTGGGCAGGGAACTCTGTGCTCCAGCTCTCCTCCGGGGCTGAGCCTGCAGTAACAACCGCACTTATCTCTGTAGGATCGAGGGGACTGTTGGCCTGCAGCTCACAGTTTCGCTCTCCAGTGAGGAAGAAAGGATGTTATCTCACAGTTTTTGGGTCTCTGACATCGTTTTTTTGGCATCTGTTTAACAAGACTGGGTCATGGCAGTTGCTTCTTCGCTTTGCAGTCACTCTGTGCAAGAGGAAAGAGGTGGGGTTGGGTCCTTCGGGCCCTGATCTCCTGGTGGCTCCTGTTGCTTTGTCAGGCAGGATGGCTGCTGGAGCTCCCCATACACCACCCACTCCTCTGAGACTCTGCCACTGCTTGTATATTCCTTCTAAGGGGAGATCTTACATAAAACATCCCGACAAGTGTTTTTTTCAAAATTATTTTAAAATAAACCCTATGTTTTCTGCATGGTGAATGGAAAGGCTTGTGCTATAGTAATCTCACTCTTATGTCCTTCACTGCAGAAAAAATAATTTTCATTGACCTCTGGACTCTGTAAAATAAAATTTTATGTACTGATTAGATTTGGAGCCTGCTTCTGTGCGGGGACACAAGTGTATAAATATTTGTCGGGAAATAGATACTTGGAAAAAAAGCAAATCCACAACCCCAAACCTTTGTTACCACACCTGAAAGGTTTCTGGTTAAAAGTGGTTCTGTGGCTGTGCTGAGAGATAAACCTCATGCTGCATCGCTGGCATTGATTTCGTTTTTCTTTTTTTTCCTTCCTTCCTCCTCCTCCCCCGCGCTGAATGCTGTGCAGAAGGTTGGGGAGGAGACCTTTCAGCTCACAAAGTTGTGCTGTAGGGTTCACCTCTCCCGGGGACAGAGGCGTGGGACAGAGCAGGGCGGCACGCTCACCTTAGGGCTGTGGGGTGTGTTTGTTCTGCCAGGCTCCCCGTGCATCGAGGCCTTTACCCAGCTGAGTTTCCGTTGTGCTGGTCTGTGGGACTCCCAGCACAGCGTTCCCTGTGCACCTGTTTTCCCATTCATCTTGTGTCACGCCAGAGAAACTCGTTTCCCAGCAGCTACTGCTCATGGGCTCTTCTTACACTGAACTCCTTTTTCTGGATGTGGCGAGAGTGCTGGGCAGTGTCAGCCCATTTCTTTACGTTTTCCTGTCGCTTGTTCAGACACCTCACTGTGCAGAGCTCCGCTCCAACTCAGAGCTCCAATGGAAGTGCTGGAGAAACATCCTTCTCGAGCTACGTGCCCTTGTAAACCACGGTTTAAAGTTTCAAAAGGCCTGCGTGTTCTTGGATGCTTTAGGACTCTCACACCCAAAAGTACACAGTGCAGAGACAGATAAGGCAGTGCCTGATGGAGGGCCACTTACAGTTTGGATGATATGCTAGTTCCTATTTCTGTAAGGACAGGAGGTTCTCCGTTTGTTTTATGGCCATATATGATCGCTGGGCAGGATTCTGAATTGGGAAGGAAGGTGATTTTGTGGCCGACAAAGACATTTTACAAGCATGGGAAAAAGTTAGCTCACCTTTTTCTTGATCTTTCTGTACGTTGCTCAGGCGGGCTGTGTGGGACACAGCTTCCCACACGTGGCCCATCTGCCGGGATGCTGTGGTGCAACCTGTGGCGTGCCCCTGCCTCCCCGCGGGTGGTGGAGCGTCACTGACACGCTTTCCTAGCACGGGTAGTTACCCTTAGGTGTTGTAGAGGTGGTTGCAGCTTGCTTTTGGTCTGCAGTGAGGATTTTCTGGTGATAATTTCTCCTTCCTCTAACTCGAAAGCTTTAAATAACAACTTGCGAGGAACTGAGACAAGGCTTTCCTTACTGGAGCAAAGAGCTTCAAAAACTCACTTTCAGAGTTGCTTCCATGAGGAGAGTAAGCCTTGATCGGTCCTCCAAGGTTTGCCTGCCTTTTCAAGTGGTGCTGGTTTTGTTTATTTTGTGTTGGTTCTTGTAATAGGGTGAGTATAACACTGAAGGTGTTTGCTGGGTTTTCAAAGCCATCCATACAGTTCTTAGGAATAATGTCTACGTAATCAGGTTACGTTTGGTTTGTCCCTTACAAGATACTCTCCACTGTAAGGAGAACTATTAAGAATGCTAGATTTGCTTCCCCTTGGTTTCCTGCTCTCTGAACACACCTGGCATCTTTCCTTCAGCTGTACGGTGAGCAATGAATTCTTTTCACAGTGGAAGTTTAGATGTCCCTGTTTGAATTAACGTGAGGATAGACAGCAGAGCTTCTTGGCCTTGAAGAGCTGGGAGGGATGCCCTCGGTGTTCTTGCATTTCTCAACGCTGCGTGTTCATGATGATTTCCTAGAGCTGGTGGCATTATTTCTGCTAGGGACTGTGAGGAGGGAGGGGGGCTTCACTCACGATGGCCGCCCTCCAGTTATGCTCGGTGAGGGGGGCTTTGCTGACGATCAGATTTTCCACCGCCCTCAGTTGTGCCGCTGTGTGTTGGGCTGTGCTATGCACCGACAGAGATCCCTCCACAGCCCTGCAAAATATTTTGGAGGGGGGAGGGAGGGGAGGGTGCAGCCCATGTGGCAGGAATTCCTTCTGCCAGCTGAGCCCAGCAGACCTTCGGCATTGCTGAGCCGTAGGCTCAGAGTGTTGGAGAGGACAGGTTGTGCTCAGCTGCTGTGCTGGAGGGGAGAGCTTCGTCGGTGTGAGGGTCAGAAAAGATCTCTGAGTTCCTTTAAGAGGAATTAATAGCTGGTTTGAAACCAGCCTGTGTTTCTTTGACACCTTTAAAACTGGAGTTTGCAATACTTCCTGATACCTTATTGGCTCTCTTCAGTTGCCTGCAGCTTTTACCTGTTTTCAGGTGGCACACGTTTGGATGTGAGAACACCGACATTCCATTCTCGTAGTGAGCAAGCCTGAACGCTAATTAAATGGTGTTTAATTGCGTCTCAGAAGTAGCTTTAAATTGCATTGGCTTCTCTTTTCCTTTGGAATGTGCTGGTACCCAGAAGACTTTCCTTGATCAGAGAAATGGATGCTTCTGTGTGGGAAAATCTCTGCGGGTTCTCCTAGTCGCGTGGGCCGTTTCCTGGAGCGCTGTTTTGGAGTGGTGGCTTTTAGGAGTGTACACTGTGCTCTCCTTACAGCTGAATTGCGGGCTGGAGCTGAATGTCTTTTTCCCCCTGCAGTGGCAGTTAGTCGTGACTGCTCTGCAAGCATTAGATAAAGCAGGTTGAGAGTTGGCAAAATTTGTCTTCTGTTGGTACGTGGTGGCTCCCAGTGCCTTGGCTGTCAGTTGAACTGGTGCCTTAACGCCCTCGAGGTAGGCCACGTGCACTTCTATCTGTAAACCAGAGGTGGAAAGTGAAGGCTTGAGAGGTGCCTTGCATCAATAGACAAGAGACTGACTTCTTGATCTTGCATGTTACGTGAAAGCAAGTCCTGCAGAACTTGGTCAAGACCTATAGGTTATTCATTCAGTGAGGTGCTTTGCATACCTTCTTTATTGCTCTTCTGCTCTCCTGTGTGTATTTTAAACACCATAATTGTTCCCGTGTCCTTTCCATTTTAAAGTTCCTCTTCATAAAAACACTGCTTTGTGCTCTGTTGCCAAGGGTGTCACGAGCACAGGTGCCCGGTGCTGAAGTCCTGACTTGGGGCAGTGCCTCTCCCTGGCTGGTGGCGGGGCTGCCTCTGCTCAGGCTGCCCTTCTCTCTGTATAAATCAGCTCCTAACAGTCCTCTCACATGGGTGTTTCTTCTTATCTTCCTTTGTTAGGGAACACAGCCTCCTCTGGGCTCCAGTTCTGGGGGCAGCATCACTCCAGCAGGGTTGTGGTGCTTTTTTGGACCGTTTCCTGGCTTCGTGCTTGTTCATAGCATCTCCTGTGGCTTCCTCCTGGCGGCAGGGAACCAAAGACCCTGTGTGGATGTCTTTTTTTAGATCCTAGTTGTTAATTTTAGGAGAGACTGTAAACCCTCTACGAAGTATAGGCAAGCTGCGTAGGCTTGTTCAGCATTCAGGAGCTCTCGCAGGTCAGTGCAGCTCCTTCCAGGTAGCCGGGGTAGTGGTGTGTGCTCTGACTGCGTGTGGCACCCGCTCTGAAGGAACGCATGGGGTGCCCCAGCTGCCCTCCCCACGCTGAGACCGACGCCATGCGACAGTCTTCTGACACCACTGTATGGCCTGCAAGTTCAGTTTTTAAAATTGATTATTATACTGATACTTTCTGAGTCTCCAGGCTTGAGTTGAAAATAAAATTTTTTTAGAATTCCCTTCCAATAACACAGACTCTAAGAGGAATGAGTAGTGACAGTACATAATTTTACTTAGAAAATGTTAGAGAACAAAGAGTAAGTGGTAGTGCAGTACAGGTAAGACATTTAGAATTCTTTTACAAAATATATTAAATCTGTGATTGTGATAAATGGAAGGGAAAGAAACAAAAGTTGCATTTAGATTAAAAACTGAACGGGTGAGGCGGTGTGAGAAGTCTTGCTTCAGTTTAGGAGCTAGTCTTTGGGAAAGGTTTCCTGGACCTGCAGATACAAATTTCACCATGAGCAGACATTCAGGGGTAGAGCACTATCCTGGAGCAGAACTCACTCATCTCTTTGAAAATTTCTTTATGGCTGTATACAAGGAAACCAAGTTAATACACTGCTAATACAGAATATTTGGTTCTGCAGAAGGCGTGTTGTTGGTCGTGGTGACGTTGTTTGTTACTGCTGCCTGTGGACAGATTGCTCTCTGTACTTCAGAAACCTCGCAAACGCAAAGTTTTGCCAGTCTTACTCAATAAGTGAAGAAAATCTTGGCCTGTGCTTTCTCTAAGTGTTGAATCTGCGCCTTAATCATTCTTACACTGTTCAGTGTGCTAAAGCCGAATAACAATTAAGATTGAAAAATACTCCATGTCAGCAGTTCTCATATGTTAAATAAAATTATGTTAAATGGGGGGAGGGATGTTCAGGCCTTTTTTTAAACTTCAGGCAAGGCAGGGCCAACAGTTTCACAGATTATTGTTTTGTTTTTCTTTTCAGTGATGTTTTGGCACTGCCTATTTTCAAACAGGAAGATTCCAGCCTTCCACCAGAAAATGAGACCCAACATCCACCCTTCCAGTACGTTATGTGTGCTGCGACGTCTCCAGCAGTAAAGTTGTATGATGAAACTCTCACATACTTGAATCAAGGTTGGTATGCATCTATTGCAGCCATAACTACCGCAAAAGCAGCTTATGGTGCAAATTTTAAAACTAGTTTTGTTTCATATTTTGAACAAATGGGGTTGGGTGTCTTGTTAGTCATCTCGTTCTGTCCATGTGATACGTGGGATAGCCACATGTCTTACGTTTGAAACAAATACAAGTGCAACTACCTTCGTAGTTACCAGTTTTTATGTGTTTAACTTCTATCTGTCCACATTTATTAGAAATTAAGTAGGTAAGTATCTTGTGTGAGTCTTGCTGGATTTTTCTGCGTGGCATGTGGTTGACTTGCATGAAAGTACACCTTTTCCTTCTACAGACAGCACTGACTGCTGAGTAAAATAATGTGACAAAACCTCCCCCACCTCTGGAAATGACGTTGCTGTCCTAAGCTTAGTCAGCTAGTATTCTGAACTGAAATCAAAATCATCTTACAATTTTTGGACTATATTGATAACCTTTGTATACTCTCCCCCTCCCTACCCCTGCTCTAATACTGCAGGATCAGTGTGCCCAGATTTTTGGGTTTGCTTTTTCTTTTCTTTGTGTGCTTACACCCAAAGATCTCTCAATAAGCAGCACTGTAATTGGAGGGCACGATTCTGCCGCACAGTTTGTATGAAAAAGGAAAAAAGGCTAAAAAAAAAAAAAAGTATACCATTCACCATTTCTTTTCCATATTCTACTGTGTTTTGCTACAATTAATCTCTTTAGTTAATGTACTTCTCTGAGCAACACACTGCTTTAGTACGCAGTTAAGAGGACATAGGTTAGAATATGTATTGCTGAATTTTCATTGGTACTTGAAAGCATTTAACTGCATACTGGGCCCCTTAAATCCGCGAGAGCAGGTTGTATCTCGTTTCATGATGACATGGTGACAGGGAATCATTTTGAGCTTTCCATCTGAATAAAGTTGCCAAGTGCTTCATCTTGCAGCAGCAAGTCTAAATATACCTTAAGCACTACTTGTCTGCTAATGAGAATATTGCAAGTTCTTCAGGCAGTCGGTCGTTTCTTGCAAACGCATGATCGCATCGTTCAGCAATTTGCTTAGTCAGGTTTGCTCCATTATTTTTATCACTTTTTGTACCCTTTGTGCTCTGTTTAGGAGTAAACAGTACAATGGCAGCAGTGTGCTGGAGCAGCAAGATGCTTCGTGCTGTTTAGAAAACTTCAAAGTTTTCTGTCTGTAGAAGTACACTATGTTTTCTTCAGGGTCAGGATCCAGCCTCCCTGACCACACAGAGCTTTTGAAGGTCAGCTCAGCGTGCTGGGGAACCAGCACGAGATAGCAGGCTGGGGTAAAAGAAGTGCTGTCTGCCTTCTGAGGAGAGCTGGCCATTTAAGTGCCACTGGCTGACAAAACTTTGTTTCATCTGACATTGAAAATCTCTTCTGATATAAAGATTTCTTTTGCAAAGTTGTTTTGCAGTTTTTCAGTGTCCTAGGTCACTTTTTCTGATGTTGAAAAATAAAGGCATTGGTATACCCTTTTTCTAGATAAATTTGGAAACAAACAGTTGTCCAACTTGTCTTTTGTGCTTATCTTTGAGGCAGAGGACATCTGCCTAGATGAAGACTTCTTCCTAACATTCTCTCTACTGGCTGTTAGTACAAACCCTGCGTACTGATACATTGATCATGAGATAGTTTTGAGAGATGATGTCTTTCACGTGGAAGTCATTTTAAAATAGGGATCAAACTAGTTCCAGTCATGTGTTGCGTTTTACAGTACTCTTGAGTTGTGCTGATGCAGATGTCTGTGTAACAAGTTGGAATAAGTGCTGAAGAGAAGGAGTGATTTTAGTCCTGATTCCTTCAGTTACCTGGTTTCTAGTTCAGCCCCATTATCAGACTGTCCCTTGCTTAAATCATTTTCAAGAGGACTGTGAGGAGGGAGTACCACAGAGACCTGGTACCCTCTTCAGTTTCATCAGCAGTTGTCTTAGCGTCCTGGGCTGAGACTACCAGAAGCAAAGGGAAAGTTTGCTGCATCTGTTGAGCTGTGATGCTGGTTCCTAAGGGAATGCTGAGGTATGCCATGAATAGCTGCTGGAATATTTTAAGTGATGAAGATTTCAGTTAAAGCTGATTCTAGAAGTTCAGGTCTCGGAGCGATGATGATTGTTAGGGGTTTGTGAGGTTCTTGGCTGTAAGATCTGTTAAATGAGTTCATTGAGAATCAGTATCTGAGCTGTAGGGCAGTGTTCTAAGCTGGCTGCTGTTCAGCTCAAATAGCAAATAGCAGAAGCGGTATGGAAGAAAATCCCTGTTAGAGGGGAAGCATGCAGGTTTGTTTACGCAGTGCAGCCAGGCTTGCAGTTCTGTGAATGTAGAGAACTGCTTAGGAGAGATGAGGCATGTCAGCAAGGAAATGCCTACAAAGCACCGTTATGGGAAAAGCCCAAAATCCTTTCTGGGAAATCGGCATGGTGGGGTGCCTCCCTGAAGAGTGTGTGCGCTGTTACGTGCAGCAAGGGGAGCAGACAGAACGAATTAGAGATCTGTCTGCGGTTGGAGGGCTACGAGCTTGTTGGGGCTGGGTGCACCCTCAGCAAGTGCACAGGTGACACAAACTTGGAAGAGCACTGGATTCACCAGCGGGTCCTGCTGCTGTCCAGAGGAACTTCATCAGGCTGGAAAAATGGACTGACAGAAACCTTGTGAAGTTCAGCAAGCAGAAGTGCCAAGTCCTGCACCTGGGGAAGAATGATCCCATACATCAGTACATGCTGGGGATCACTGCTGGAAAACAGTTTGGCAGGAAAGGAGCTGGGGATCGTGTTGGACAGCAAATTGAACGTGAGCCAGCAACATGCCTTTGCAGCAAAGAAGGCAAATGGTGTCCTGGTCTGCATTAAGCAGAGTATTGTCAGCAGGTCAAAGGAGATGATCCTTCCCCTCTGCTCAGAACTGGTGAGGCCTGACCTGAAGTTCTGTGTCCAGTTCTGGGCTCCCCAGTGCAAGAGAGATGTGGCATACTGGAAAGAGTCCAGCAAAAGGCCGTGAAGATGATGATGAGACTGGAGCACCTCTCCTTATGAGGAAAGGCTGAGGGAGCTCAGAGAAGGCTCGGGGTTATCTCATGTACAAATACCTGAAGGGAGGGGGTACAAAGAGGATGGAAACAGGCTCTTGTCAGTGATGGCCAGTGCCAGGACAAGAGGCAGAGGGCACAAACTGAAACATTAGAGGCTCCCTCTGAGCAGCACTTTGTGCTGTGTTGGTAATGGAGCACTGGCAGAGATGGCATAGAGAGCTTGTGCAGTCTCCATCTATGGAGGTCATTCAGAAGTTTGGACTCGGTGTGGGTGGCCCTGCTCCTTGAGCAGAGAGAGTGGTTGAGGACCTCCAGAGGTCTCTTCCAACCGTAGCCATTCTGTTATATTACTTTTGTGAAAGAGGGTACTACTACACTTCCGGTGTTAAACATCTGGCAGTTAAACTTCCTGACACCTCATATTGCCTTGTTCCTGTGACCGCTCTCAAGGAAAGAACAGAGAGAGCATCGAGGTGGAGATGTGACTAGAATAACCAGTGCTGTGCCGCTTTGCTACATGTCCAGAACGCTCCAGAATGGAATGTATCTATCCCATTGTCTCAGAAATTGCGCATGCTATGTGTGCTTCGCAAGTCTCATATTCCTTGGTTATTACCTTCATCAGATCTTTTCTTAATGTCATTTTGTACCTATGAAAGGTTAGCAACGCCTGCTGAGCTGGCAATACAGATGTTTTTTCTTTCTTTCTTTCTCTATTTCAAAACAGTGATGGAAGAGAACAGAGAAAGAATTGCGGAAGTTCTATTAATAGTGCTGCTTTAAATCATGAAATGGTAGAACATCTTGGGTTGAAAGGTACCTAAAAGACCATCTAGTTCCAGCCCACCTGCCGTGGGCAGAAGTTGCCACCCATTAGATCAGGGGAATAAACGATCTTGAGAAAAAGAATACTTGCATTGAATGTAAAATGCAATACTTATCTTTGGAAGTATCTAGTTTTACATTAATTAAAAAAAATGTTGCACAAATTCCTGTACTGTGGAGTGAACCTTGGTATAGAAATCTCTTAAACAGAAGTTTCAGGTACCGATATTCCTGTGTAATATGTATGAACCAAAAGCTGACTCAGGTGCGTTTAGCACAGAATGGCTTTGTGGTCTGACTGTTCTGTTGATGGAACAATTTTTTTCTCTGCAGGTCAGTCCTATGAAATACGGATGCTAGATAATCGGAAAGCTGGAGACATACCAGAGATCAATGGAAAACTGGTGAAGGTGAGCAGAAGTTCTCTAGATAGTGCTACTAACAAACCTTGGCTTGTTGCATATGAGAAGAGCAGTTCTTAACCTTCTATTGCACACTGGCTCATGGGGGAGGTGGACTAGCTGATGTGACTAGTGAAGAAAATAGACACAGGAGAACCTAATGCTTAGTTTTGTTGGTTTTTGATTTTGAGTTTACTACAAATTAAAAGAATATACACATGCATTTCCTGATGTATGAATGACTTCATTTCATGTAACTTTAGGTAACCAAAGGCGACAGAATCATTTAGCCTTTGTAAGGTCTGCAGTCTGATCTGCTTTAAGATGAGGTGAATCTCCACTAAATGTGCTCATGTGTTTCTGCTGAGTAAAAAGAGACTGTGGTAACAGCATGGAACTCTTAGATATCTAAGGTTAGGTGAGCTAAATCCCACCCAGAGGCTGTATATTGTGTGGATTTTTTCTGCTGCCACTAGACACGTGTTGAATGATCATTGACCANTCAATGTTAGCAGAAGGTATGATGAGTTGACATGATGCACAAAGGATAAGATTGAGGGAGATTGAAAAATGCCCAATTCTGTAGTACCTATTATTAAAAGAATGGCTGGAGGGTAGTGGGGAATTGGAGTTTTCTCTTAAGCATCTGATATTTTTTTATCAAATTTTGCAAAAAAAAATCTTACTTTTGTTTTGTATTTGCGGAAGAAGGAAAAATCTTTTCAGTTTCAGTAACTTTGACAGCAGTCCTGAAAAATTAAACCAGAGTGGTGTGCCTCTGGGAGGCCGAGTCTTCACCTGTCAGCTTTGGGCTATGTCGTTTGAGAAATCTGGCTGGCCTCTGTGGTCCTGTGCCTTGTTCTTACTTGTCTGTGGGATGCTTGTTCAGAGGTAATTTCAAGAAGTGTTGAGCACAAGCATAAAACTTGGATTTGTCAGTTCTGCAATTAAACCTTTACAGCCTGGCGTTTTGACTTGCCGTAATGAGCAAGCTGCATATTTTGCCCCCGTAGGTGCTATTTCCTCATAGCTTTGGGGAGCCTCTCTGCTGCAGTTTGATAGATTCATGTATGGGTTAGGACCCATTTGGTAGGTAGGATGGGACAAAGCAGTGTAAAACTTGTAAAAACCAGACTTTATTCTAGCAAGGTACTGTGATGCTGCACCAACATAACCTCTGCTTTGGAAACTTAAATACTGGAATCTCAGCACTTGAACAAGGAAGATGTTTCGTTCTGATGAAATTGACTGTGGATATTTTGGAGTTCGATGCTTGTGAAACAGTGCAGTGCAAAAGAGATGGTGTCTGTGCACATGCACATCTGCTTTCTGTTAGCCTTGAAATAAAACCAAGGAAATGTAATACATCTTGAAGAGGCACTGCGTTTAAAAGTCCTCTGTTTTGTTCCTCTGTCCTTGGTTTTGTTTTCTTTTTAGCACTTTTGTCCACAGTTAATGACTGTAGACTAATGAAAAGAAAACGATGTTAAAAAATCGGTTGTATTTGGTAAACTGGTAGCAATTCATTCATACATTTGTCTCCTTCTGTATAATAAATTGCTTTGGATGTGCATTCATGCAGCAGAATAGAAATGTCTTTAATATGGCTCGGAGCACAGCTGCAGCAGGACTGGTCACAAAAATAGGTGCTGCTGGATAATTGCTTCTAGCTTAATAAAGTTAATCGAATCCTAGTATTTTCAGATAAATATTTCAGGTAGAATAGCTGGAATGGTTTGGAAGTTGTTTATTACTGCTCACTGTTAACTAAAATAGTAGTTTTGTTGTAAATCTGTTTACAAATACTAGGAAGAATTATCTACTCATTTCATTTCTTAAAACTTTATACCATAATTCACAAAATTTCCAGTGAGAAAAATGGTCGAACTGTACTCACTGCTTTTCAGAACAAATGATGGCTTTTGTGTTTGTTTTCTAAAACAAGTTTACGTAGCCTACACAGTGTTGATACTGCGCTGTCAGTGCTGCTCTGTTGGCTGCACGTAATTTATAGTGACCTTCAGAACATACAATGAGATGTAAATCGCTTTCTCCATTCTTACAGTATTTTCAAGTATTTCCTGCTGTTCGGTTCTATTTCTGTATTCTGGAATGTTTGGGGATACTGATGGTTGCCAAGGTTTTTCTGTGTGAATTTTTTTTTCTGTAAATATGTATTTGTCAGCCGTACGGCTATTTTGGAATGTTTCAGTGCTCTATCTTCAGGCTGTTCCTAGACATGTAACAACATTGTGACTCATCAAATTATTTTCTTCTTTATTAGAGTATTATTAGAGTTGTGTTCCATGATCGAAGGCTGCAATACACTGAGCACCAGCAGCTAGAGGGATGGAAGTGGAATCGCCCTGGGGACAGACTTCTTGACTTAGGTATAACTGTTTCTCTCTGTCGACATTTTATTAGATTAAATACTCACATTTAAATCAATCACGGTCATATTTATGCTACCACTGATGAAAAAACACAGACCAGCGTTTTGTGTGCCACTCTGTCGTAGTGTATTTTGAATGAAAATGTTCTTCCACTTTCACGTTCCTTTAAAACCTTTAAGTGCTGCAGGGTAAGATGGCAACTCTGCAACTTTATCGTATAGTACTCTTTGTAATTTTGATTCCTGAATGGTACAGTGGCTAGGAGAAGGCAGATGAAGGTACCTTTCTCTAGTGGATTGAGGAAACGGCACCAGCGTGGCGTCTTTATTCTGCGTAACTTTGTAGTTCTTGATTCACAAGCCCTGTGTGGCTGGG
>WBMW01002380.1:132511-171594 GCA_013396635.1 Penelope pileata | reverse complement strand
CTGGGCGGGGGGGAGGGAGGAATCAGAAAAGCACCCCAAGCACTTTGTGTGTTGAGCCTACTAAGATCATTCAGATCGGTCCTAAGAAACTGTTCCTGGGTTTATGGTGAAGCTGCCGAAGCTCACGGTTTCTCACTGTACCCACGTGCGCTCATGTATCCTTGTATTGACATGTATTGCTAGTGTTCTCTTGGAATATGACCATTTTAAAATATGTACTGCTTATTCCGATGTAGATATTCCAATGTCTGTTGGAGTCATTGATATCAAGACAAATCCAAGCCAGCTCAATGCAGTTGAATTTTTGTGGGATCCAACAAAATGTACATCTGCTTTTATTCAGGTTTGAAACTTTACTTGACTGAATGTTTGTGTTTGGTGCCTTTCAGGTCACAAACCATAGCATATTTGCACTGGGAAGTTTCTTGGTTTCTAATGTGCGAAATAGCCATTTTTAACTTTAGAAGAAGCACGGGTTCGTAGCAACTGGTAGTTCTATGAGGGTTCCTTGTTAGGATTTTGAACTTAATTTGATCTCAGAAAAGCAGCATTTAAAAGGTTTTCAGAAAGCTCTTTGAAGAAAGATTTAATGGTTAAGAGATATTTAGTCATATGAAATATTAGAATTAATTCATCCTAAATAATTGTCCCTGTTATGTTATTTTATTTGGGAGGCCCCCTCTCCTGCTGATAAGCTTCAGCAGAGGCTTTGCTTGAGGATACAGAATGTTAATGTGCCACAAGTGAAGTCCTGAAATGAGACATTCCAACAAGTTTCTTATATCAGTAGGCTTCCTTGTAGTAGGATATTATTACTTATTTTTTATTTGTTCTTCAGGCCAATTGAACACGCTTTCTTTGGAAATTATTTAGATAGAATGTTCAGTTTTGCATTACAGTTTCTGGCTTGCTTTTGTCTCAGGCCTGTTTTTATTATGGAGAAAAAATATGAAGTTGGAGGTAGCAGCGTTCCTTACTGAGGCTGCCATAGGTTAAATTTAGCATTGTCAGTAAATTAACTTGGATTTGGTGCAGACATTTTTTTCAAGTAAGAATTACACAATTATAAAGTGTAGTCTCGAAGAAGTGTTAAGCAAACCATTTAATATTTTTGTGTGTGCACTTCCTTAGAAGAAGTGACCCAGAATGGAACTGATTCTTATGGTGCACGTATAACCCACTTATTGTAAAGGCTGGTGATCACTGCACTGGCTACACTTCAGCTCCAGTCTGTGGCTCTCTGTTGTGGGCCATAGGAACTAGGAAGATGGTACTGTACGTGGTCACTGGCAGGGCAAGGTGTGCTGTTGTCTGTGCTGCATAACTCGCTTCGTACTCCAGAGGGAAGCAAAAACAGCGAGTACTGTCCCAGTAAGATTCACTATAACTCTTGCTGTTACACTCATTTTCTCATGAGATACCTTCTGGGGGTATTTCTAGCTACTGAACACAGTCTGTAGGCTGATGCAGTCTGAGAGGCACTTGGGGCACTTACAGACTGGTTAAAAGTCTGCTGCCTTTTATTGGGTGTATGTGAAAATACCTTGTTTTCACTTGAGATGAACAACCCTTCTAAACCAGGGTCTTTCTGTAGCTTTGGTAACACTCATTACAAGTAACTCTCAAGTTTATTCTAGCTGTAATGCATTGGACGATAGTATTGGAAAACATTCTTGCTGTAATTTTGATAGATACAGTTGTCATGCTCATACATTTCTCTTACGATCCAGTACGGCAGCTTATAGCAAATTCTCGTTTAGTTAGAATCTATAATGGAGAGATCTTGGTCACACATCTGCTTGTTTCCTTTCTTCCCTGTCAGCTTAAGCGCAGAATGTTTTTGGCTTCATTTGCGTGTGGGCAGGAAAACAGAAGTTAGTTATGCAGCTTGGTCCTCAGATAGGCTGGGTAATCTGTTACTTGTTCTGAAAAACGTTCTTGGTGCTGGTAACACCTTGTGAAATTCACGTGTAGGATACTTGCGAGGTTCTTACTTGTTCCTTTTTTATTTTTTTCCAGGTACATTGCATCAGCACTGAATTTACTCCTCGTAAGCATGGAGGAGAGAAAGGAGTTCCTTTTAGGATTCAGGTTGACACTTTCAAACAGACTGAAAATGGAGAATATACAGATCATCTGCATTCAGCCAGCTGTCAAATTAAAGTTTTTAAAGTAAGGGTGGAAAACAGATAGTTAATGAGTCCCTCAGAAGCTCTGACAAAGATGGGGGACATCTTTACATTACTGCTCGACTTCTGAGATCAGATTTCAATTGTAAAGCTGTTTTCATTCTGCTACTGTTCATTTTTAGCCAAAAGGAGCAGACAGGAAACAGAAAACAGACAGAGAAAAGATGGAAAAGCGAACTGCGCATGAAAAAGAGAAGTATCAGCCTTCGTATGACACCACAGTTCTCACAGAGGTAACAGAATAGATTGGCACCTGTTTGCTGAGGAGAGAATACGTAGATGCAGTCTTGGAAGGGTTGGGGAAGAATTAGTTCAACCCAGAGGTAGGCTTTTTATTTGACAAACTTGTCCAATGGACAGCGACGTTAAATTTAAAGATTCTGTTGAGTAAAATTCATTGAGATGATAGATGGTGGTATTAACCGACGCTAAGATTGAACACTATTTGGCTGACTGTACTGAACCCAAGAGCAAGTATTTTGGTACAGATCTAAAAACCTTGCAGCTGAAAAGGCTAAAAAAAACAACAAAAACAAAATAACAAAAAAGGGGGGAATCTAGAATGTAATTACCTACTAAATTTGTGCTACAGACTGGTTTTTTGGAGGTTACTGAATTTAAGGCCAGAGCCTCAGTAGGTTTTTGCATTTTCTTCTTATTTAAGCACGAGTGAGTTCTATACAGTTTTCTCAAGATTTCAGAAGTTTGTAAAAGGCTTTTAGATCTTTCCTCACTGTATAATGAAAAGAAATTGATCCAAATCTTTGGTGTTTGTCCAGATGAGGCTTGAGCCTATAATTGAAGATGCAGTTGAACATGAGCAGAAAAAGTCCAGCAAGCGGACTTTGCCAGCAGACTACGGTGATTCTCTGGCAAAGCGAGGCAGTGTAAGGGACTTCCGCTTACCTTTTCATTGTGCAAGATACCTTGTGCAGTGTTAGATATAGGAGAAACTTCCGTTCCATAAAGTAAAAATATTTTGATTGCCGTGTCTTAACTTCATTCGCTTTTATGTATACCAATTGCTCCACGTTTGTTCTTAGCAAAGGAATACTTCCTAAATCTAACACTTAAGATATGTTGTAAAGGGACTGTATAACTTTCAAAAGTAAAGAGCTTTAAGTTTGTGCGACTTTAAATGATGTAGCTTTTTGTTTTCCTGTATGTGTGTACGTACTTAGTGGAAATAAGAACAGTGAAATTTAGTGAAAATGTTTTGTCCCGTATTTTATTTACATTCAATATAAGTTTCCATGTACATCAGTATTCTTCAAATGGCATGTAGTGGTGCAGATGGTTGATCATTATTTACCGATTTTTCCTTTAGCCATCCACATTCTGTGCTCCAAGCAGGTTTAATGCAGTTCAGAGCAGTCAGCTTCACAGCTGTGTGTGTGTGCTAACCCCGTGTGTGCCCCCCAGACGGCATCTAAGATAAATGCTGCACATTGTTCCTGCCAGGGGCTAGCACTGCGTTTCCTACGTGCTGTTTGAAAGGTGAATATCGCTGAGACCTTGGTAATTGTTAAGATGAGAAACCATCCTGCATCTTCTGTTTGGCAAAGTTGAAATGTCTGTTAATCGTCTGGCTGTGGAAGACAATTACTTGACTGTTGTTGGAACAGAAATACTGTGGTTACGATTCTTTCCAGCAGAACTTGGGCAGTGACTGCCTGACCGCTGTCCCTCAGACATTATTTAATTTCGCATTTACCATCTGTCAGAATGATGTCTTGGGCTCACTTCAGTGTGTGCCTCTTGATTGTAACAAGGGAGGGATCGAGCAATGTTATTCTGGATGGGTTCTTTGTGCATCTTTATGATTCTTTGGCAGTGCAGGTGTTCCTTTATGAGTTCCAGATGGCCAGAGGTGGTGGGTGGAAGGTATAGACAGGAGCAGACATGATTTTAGCACTTGAACTTCTAAAGCAGGTCTGAAGCATCTTCTGAACCTGTTCTCAAGAGATTTCTAATTTGTCCCTCATGCTCTATTCTCTTTTTGTTACAAGCACTTCATTGAAATACTTATTGCTTACAGGAAGAATACGAGAAAAAGGTACCTTAAAGAGATCTGACGGGTAGGACAGACTGCAGCCAAACAATTTCTGAAAGTCGTCTGAACCCCCTAACCTAACAACCCATGTAGAAATCTCTTGAAATGCTAAGCTTCTGTGGATGAGAGTGTTACCTTAATGGTAGTGAAGGACAATTGGGCTAGGGTGGCTAGTAGTGGATTTCTCATGGGTACAAGGAAGAGTGTATTACTTCACTTTTTGCTTTTTACAGAAAACTCATCTTCCTTAAGGCTTTGCTTCACGTGAGCTTTGAGCACCCCGGTTCTCTTGATGTTTCCACCCACCCCCGATTACACTTTGTGATGATGCCTGGGGTCACGCCTGTTTTCTCTGCTAGGGTTTCTATGTAGTGGTCCGTGTCCTTTTGGGTACGTGGTACCTAAACCAGCACAGAGTACCAGCTTAAGCCTTACCAGTGCCAAGAGAACTGGAGGGGTTGCTTGGCGTGTGGGTCACGTGATGCTGGGTCTGTATCAGGATGGCTTTCTTTTTCTGTGGGGTTGTCATATGGGTTGACTTCGATTTGATTTGGGTAAGCAGTGACCCACAGACCGTGTTGGAATAACAGCTCCCTACAGCTTTTCAGTTCTCGCAGTTGTACAGCTCACTTTCTGTTTTGCATTTGCCCTCAATGGAATTATGTCTTGAGATCCCTGTTCAGTTTGTTGAGACCATTTTGAATGCTGTTCCTGTGCGATGAAATGCTGTCAGCTTTCCTAACTTGGATTCATCTGCAGATAAGATACATGGTCTGTTCCATCACAAGAAGGATATTTTTCATTAGCAAAAACAACGAAAATCACTAGGACCATACAAAATACCACGAAACACTGTTTTTGCTGTACTCGTAGTGAAACCTTGGTAATCACTATATATGGACTCAGTATTATATGTAACTATAAGTTGAACGTACAATTTGTTTGCTTGATGTAGGAAAGCATTGTCTGTTCTACAGCCACAAGGCCAGTTCATCAAACTTTTGCCACCAGGCAGGATTGTCCTTGTGGGCCTTGAAAATTTGGACAGGGAATGATGCGTGTCTCTACCTAGATCAGTTCTATCCTTGGAAATCCCTCTTCCCAGACTGAGCCATTTACTAGATCAGAAGGTTTGTCTGTGTCAGACTTGCCTCGTGTGCAGATGAAATATGTAAGGTTGTGGGTTAGAAGAGAGCATGGAGGAATTCTGTTAGCAGATAGGACGAGAGGAAATGGCCTCGAGTTGCACCCTGGGAGGTTCAGGTTGGTTATTGGGAAAAATTTCTTTTCCAAAAGAGTGGTCGGGCACTGGCACAGGCTGCCCAGGGAGGTGGTGGAGTCACCGTCCCTGGAGGTGTTCAGGGTACGTCTGGATGTGGCACTGAGGGCCATGGGTTAGTGGGCGTGGTGGGGATGGGTTGTGGTTGGATTCGATGATTTTAGGGGACTTTTCCAACCTTACTGATTCTGTGTGTGTTCTTCAGGCATCACAGAGAGGCTTACACAAAAGCTAGAGGCATATTTCCCTACTTCTGAGGACAGGCACTTATAAAGACATATTATGTCTTTATTCATGTTGGATCTCGTAGTACAGGTCATAGGAAATGTGGCTCCGTTACAGATGGAAAATGAGAAGCTTAAAGTATGTTTCTCTTGACGGATGTGTGCTGACTGTTACTTAGCACATGTGGCTTCCTAGATGCTCAGAAACAGCTTTTTGTTACCTTTTCATGAATTCCAGAAATTCAGGTTGATCCGATCTACAGTTCTTTTTTTTTTTTTTTCTTCCAAAGCTGGGTATTGTTGCCTTCCTCCTACACCTGACCTACTACATAGGCTTTCATTTTTGTTCCTTGCTTTCTGCACCTCATTTTGTGTGTTGGCCTTTTTGTTCTGCCCCTCCAAGATTCGGCTGTTCTATTTGCTGGCTGTATCCATTTCTGTTTCTTTTTTTTCTGTAGGATTTCTTCCAGCTCAACCACAATCCAGTATGGCCAAATTGTTGGTCTCTTTCCTCTCTTTCCAATTTAACTTGTATGTGCTTCTAACAATATACAGAAAGTTAGGTGAAGCTTGCTTTCTGAACAGCCATTCTGCTCTGCTCTTCTGCTACCATTTCCTAAGAACCAGAGTTACTTTCAGTTACCATCACCCATCTTTCCTTTCTCATT
The DNA here is from genome assembly GCA_013396635.1 of Penelope pileata. NCBI lineage: Eukaryota > Metazoa > Chordata > Aves > Galliformes > Cracidae > Penelope > Penelope pileata. Next base: position 165,181 of record WBMW01002380.1, on the reverse strand, counting down.
AGTTCTCATAAGAATGCCACGTATGTGTGCCTTTCCATTATTGATTTTTTTCCCAACCTCACAGTTCAAAATTTGGCGTACTCACTGCAATTGCTGCAGTATTCATCTCAGTATTTTCTGAACAGACATGCACAGTTCAACAGCGTATAATGCATTATGTGTCACAAGCTGAAATATGTGGCGCTGCAGGTTGATTAAACTTGGTCACACAGACATTTATTTGCAGACATAGCATACTAAACTTCCAGATATAGACCTTAAAATAAATTGGAACGTTACATGTTGCCTGTGAAAGATTGTTGCAGGAGTTAAATATTTTGCATAAGCGACTTACATTTAGAATAAGGAAGCTCCTAGAGGCTAGGAGAGTCAGAAAGTGGAGCTGGAGCCAAACTAGTTAGCGGCACAGGCATACAGTGTTCCTTATGTTGGTTCCTCCTTACGTCTGTACTCCAGATAGCGGTACCAGAGGCACACAGGATATGGAACGTTTTGGGAATGACTTCTGCGACTTTCAGAATAATGAAGTTGGTGTAAGTTTTTCACTTCAGACAAGAAGGACTGCAGCTGCGTGGGGCACGAACCCGTTATTTTCACGGTTCTTTGAAAAAGCTCTGCATAATGAAACTGCTGCCCTGCCCTCTAGAGATGATGCTGCGTGCCAAAGCGTAAGACTGTTCTGGAGCACGCTCTGGTTTTGTGTTGGTTTGGTCTTTGAATATAGTGTGGAATTCTGTGCCAAAGTTCATTTTTACTCCCTTGCAAAGCACGGATTTGGGCATACTCATGTAGATTGGAAGTAGGAGGGGGAAGGACACTCAACAGCGACTTACACTAACTTGAGGTTTTTCAGCTCTTCGAAGGTCAGGAACATTCTGAGTTTGAGCGCTGCATGTCCTGAGTCTGAAAAGTCGTACTTGCAAGGAAAGATTTTCTGTCTTCCATTTTTACTCAGTAATACCGTTGGTCAAAGGTTTGTAACTTCATTCGTACCCTAGACAGAGGGATGTTAAAGACAGCAAGCCAAAATAATTTTCTTCTCATCAAGAAGTAATCAGTGTTCAGAAATGAAGGCGTAGCTTCTGGAGCGCGGTTGTGTCGGCAGTGTTGTGTCAGGGTACTGGCCACGGAGGGCAGTTAGTCCTGAGACCCAGAACGCTGGCCAGTGGGTATTTTCCCTGTTTGTTACGTATAAAGATAGGACGTCACTCTTTCTTCTGTTCTCTGATGGCTCTTTGTGCTGTTGGATGCATCCTTGCAACAGAGCGAAAATTTTTCCAAGTTTACGTCCAGTGGCCAGGGACTGACTCCTGTGTTCATGTCATCAGCCTGCTGGATGGCCTCTGGCTAGCTCAGCATCGGGCACAAGAATGCACGAAGCACTCTGCAGAGTCACCACGAGTCTGTAAAGCCCAGTGCAGTGGGGATTGTAGGTGCTGTGTGGGGAGAGCCTGCGGCAGGGAAGTGTTGCCTGTCTGTTATCTGCTCCCCTTGTACCTCCAGTGTCCAGGGTCTCCCTGCTGGGTCTTGCAGTGAGCTCGTGGATTCGATGCCCAGAATTTTGTCTTCCTGAACCTGATGGGTTTATGCAGCGTGGGACGGTTGTGCATGTGAGTGATTCTGAAAGCTTGAGCAGATGGGTTATTTGCTGGAAGACACTGGAGGAGTATCTGCTGTAGCCATTTTCAGTTTTCATGCCAGGCTTTTTTTGACCTTGGACCTTTCAGAATTGGGTATCTCAGTGCTCAGATGCTCATTTTTTCTCTCCGTGACCCATGTGACAGCAGAAAGGAGAATTGAGCCAGTGGACACACTGCAGAATAAATATTACCTACTACTACTACTACTCTTTTTTTTTTTTTTTTAATAGGACCTAAGTGTGCTTATAGGAGAAGAAAGGCTGTGTACTTTTGGGATCTAATTTTCCTGAAAAATTTCAAATCTGCCTCTTCCTTTCTTTAAACTCAGAGCTTTGTTGTGAACATCTTCAGCTGGGCTGGGAGGAAAGAAGCATCAGCTGCAGTGCACGCCTCGGAATGGCCCAAAGCCTGTTCTGTGACACCAGTGCATTCTGCCCTGCCCCTGAATTCAAACGTTTGGATAGAACCTGCAGGAGTGGCTGGGGGTGTGCAGCCTGCACCTGTGTGTCCAGATACACAGCCTGCATTAAACTTCAGTCAGGGAATCACAAAAAATTAAGGAAAATGTATTTAACTCCACAAACATTTCAGGAAAACAAAGCTCAGGTTGCTGTGTTGATTTTGTTTTAAAATTTTGTTTTAAAATTAGGCCTTTGGAGCAGATAGTTCCTTGAGATGAACTTGAAACTTAGCTTGAATAGAAACATCAGAGGGCGGTGTGCAGGGGGAGGTGACGCTGGCAGGTCTGTGTGTGGATGGCACTGGGGGCAGTCGGGGGGGTTGGCACTGACTGCGTAATCCATGAGAGCGTGTACACAGTGGCTAGAAGAAGTCTGGTAGAAATATTGATCTGAATAAATTCTCAGGTGAAGAATTTCCGACCTTCCAAGCTATTGGCATCTCAGACCAACTTTTCTCAGCTGCACGCCCCGTGGTATAGAGCTTGTTGTCTTACGGGGGTGAGTGAAGACTGGCGCCCAGCACAGAAATGCTGCTGTTACAGAAGATTACAGCCACTCTTACTGACTTAGAGTGATCTGTTTGGTTTTTATTTTTATTTAAAATGATGGGTTTGCAGTGGCACTGGAAACACTAAAAGCTAGGCTCATTTCCAGAGGCTGCCGTCGTGGTGGTTTACCCGATAGCCAGCACAGACTCTGACTGGGTTAGGCAACTGGCCCATCGCACACCTCTGGTGGTGTAAACTTGTGCTTAGCAATTCCAGCTCCCCAAGCAGCTTGGAAAAGGCAGTACCCACAGCACAGTTTTAGTCCTGCAGTAAATTAATAACAATTTTCGTTTAACAAAATTTTTACTGAAAATTTGAGTTGTATTTAATTGCTGTCAGGGCAGCTGTGTCAAATTTGCCAGCAGTGAGAAATCCAGGTTCCCCTTACTGTTGGTGAATGCCTGTTTCATACCTGCAGTTTAAACAGCCCCTTCGTGCAAGGGGGAAGGAAACTCTTTGAGAAGATGCCTTGGGCTTGGCTGGTTGGTTTAAAGCTGAGTAATCTGCAGGGCCTCTGTCAGTTCCACCACGGGGACCTTCACTGTGTTGGCTGTGGAGGCGTAAGCAGCTGCCTTCTTGGGAGAACAGGGTCGCGTTGTTTGTGCCTGGAGTACCTGCATGTCATCTACGGGATGGAGGGAATTGGTATTTGGAATTAGAAATCAGAATTGTGTGTGAAAAACCCACCTGGGTTGAAGTGAATTATGCATCTTAAGTAAAAAAAAGTATTGTTAAGAGAACTTAAGTTTTAACTCTTTACCTTCAGTGCTCACCATGGCCTGATACCCCTACGACGTTTGTGAACAGCAGCCCTACTCCTGCACCAGCCTTTACCTCTGCTCAGCACAACACCTACAGTGTCCCAGACAGGTAGCTTTCTTTTCTGTAGCCGAGTTCAAGACTGCATCTGTACGTCAGGCATATTCAGCAGCGCCTTCTGAGTACACCTCGAGGCGTGCTGCTCTTTGACTCCACCGGGGAGGGAGAGATTCCTGTTTTGACCCGTGTATTTATTTTAGAGTGTGACACTTACATCATGTGTTTATAATGTTAATGTCTTTTTGCTTCAGCGTCTCTCTTCCTTGCTGTTGAATGTTGGAAACTTTTCTCCTTGGCCTTCGGCATATAGCAAATACTTCACCTTTTAATAATTCTAATTTAGTCTCTGCCGGAGTATGAAAACTATTTAGGTTTTGTTTTTTGGTAAGAACAATTTCCACTCCCCTCGTACAGCTAATACAATTTGCAAGAAAAAAAAAATCTTTACAAGCTTTTAAACAGAAATTGTATTAGTAAAAACATGTTGCACTGAGGCATGAATTAAGCTGCTGCAGTTAAACTTGGGGATCAAGGAGTAATTCACAGTGCCTGTATGCTTTTGTCTGCCTTGTAATGTACTGCCTCCTCTGCAGTCCCCCTTTAAGACACACAAACGTGCACGTATCCTCCCCTGACTGCTGGTGAAGCTGCTTCTCCTGCTGATAAGGAGTGCAGAGACCAGGAACCAGATGACTCTGTGTATCAGAGCGTGACGATCTTTCTCTCAAGCCTAACTTAATAATTAAGTGTCAGTCTATGCAGTGTTTAATTTGTCTTAATACTTCTTTTCGTTTTTTCCTCCTCCAGCAATTCTTCTTCCCCAAATCATCAAGGAGATGGAACCTCTCAAGGGTCCGCAGATGTGAGTGTTCACTTGCTGGTTACTGAGCATGGCTGCATTTGCACAAAGGCAAATGTTGGATTCATATATGCCATGACATCAATACGAAATCAGGAAAAGTATTGAACTGAGGGAGGATTTTTCAGTACTTAGGGGTATTTTGTTTTGTTTTGTTTTTTAAACATGCAAGTTGTCATGGCCAGTCTTGTTTCTTACAGCAGCTTCACCCTTCAGCCACAATCCAGGAAACTCAGCAGTGGTTGCTCAAGCATCGGTTCTCTACTTACACAAGGCTTTTCTCAAATTTCTCAGGTATCGATAATTCCTTTTTTATTTACCCTTGTGTTAATGAGCAAGTCTTGTGTGGAAAATCACTCTGCACAAATAATGTGGCACCAGTATGGATTGTAGCTTATTTACTTATCTGTAATTTGCTTATTAAACGTTCAGTTTAATTTTCAATGATGAAGATCCTTGGAAAACTTTTAAACCCGTTCTTCTTTTTCATGGTAGTCTACACACATGTTCACAGAAGCCTAACACTGTCCAATAGGTTTCACTTGAAGCAAGAGATGTAGTGCAGCTTTTATTATACTTCAGTTGGTTTTTATTACAGTACTTCCAGGCAGTGATGACCAGTTATTCTTGCTGGCTTTTATCTGTGCGTTCCTAGACCATCTGTGGGTTGTTTCCATCAACTAAGGCCGCCTTTTTCTGCTCCCTCCCTCTCATCTCCTACAATTACTGATTTTTCAGAGTTCTGTTTTCTTTGTTGACACCCATGCCACTTCTAAACACAAAGTGGAAGGAAGGGTATTCCTTAGAACTGGACAGCATCTTTCACTAAAGCTTCCTTTTCTAAAGTAAACGTTGTGGGAAGCAGCTGGTGTCACAGCTCACCTCCTCCCAGGATCACTTTAAAAAAAGCCACCTGCTTTTGGGTGGAACTCCCCACTAAGCTGGATGCACCCCATAGGCTGCTGGTTTACTGAGGGGACTTCACTGATGCAGTCACGCCAGCCTTTAGCAGCATCTTATACAAGAATGCAACGTAGTAACATATGAGCATGGAGGATGGGCTGTGTTAGTGGAATGCCTGGGATGGCTCAGTGCAGGTTCCTGCCCCTGAGCAGCTGTCAAGTCCCATTGTGCTGCATTTTGCATGCATCTAAGATACGCTCACCTGGGTGCATTTGAGCCATTGTCTGCATACAGAACAGTCGTCTGTCTCTACTCCAGTTGTGCCTTGCAGACTTTGCACTCGTCCTGAGATATGCGCGCCATCACATCGTACTGACCACACTTGGAGCAGTGTTCACTGTTTCGTGGTGCTGGCTGCTGCCAGCTTGGCTTGTTCATGTTTGCAGGGTTCCACTTGTACAGTGGTTGAATTCGTTGCTTTTGGTTTAAATGAACATAAAATTTCTTTTAAAAATTATAAATATGCAAGAATAAGCTTAGTAAACTCCTTGTGTTTCTCCAGGTGCTGATTTATTAAAGCTGACGAGAGAAGATCTGGTACAAATCTGTGGTCCAGCCGATGGAATTCGGCTCTATAATGCACTGAAATCCAGGTAAAACACGGAGCGTGCCCACACTGCGTGGGCTTTGTTCTGCTGCTCCCCAGCACAGCCCTTCCTTGGAGCGCGAGATCCGGGAGGTGGGAATGGGGCGGCCGGGCGGGCCCTGAGGGGCTGTGAGCTGCCCCAGGGGCTGGCAGCAGCCACATTCCGAGACTCGTGTCGTGTCCTGGGGCCGCCCAGCTGAGAAGCAGGCACTGGTGGGCTGGGGGAGACCTGTAAGGCTGGTACCCCTGCAGCAGGGCACTGCCTGCTTCCTGAAGACAGGAATTAGTTGCCACAGCACAGAACTTGTTGTACAGGTGAGCAAAGACCAGCCTGAGGCTTTTGGGTGTCACAGGCGTAGACTGCCAACGCACAGAGCATCCCGGCTGAGCTGTCAGATTCTGAACTGGTGTTTGCTGTGGTGAACCATTACAAGAACTGTTGCTGTTCAGTTATGTCCCAGGATTCCACCAAGCAGTGTGATGATGAAGTCAGAACTGATTGAAATTTTGTTTAAATCTGATGTGGTAGCATCTGAGAAACCACTTAGTGATGGTGTGACATCAAGTCATTATATATATAGTTTGTTTTTTTTTTTTTATCTGTGAAAGAAAGCATTTCAAGTATACTGTTAACAAATTTACACTTGTGGCAAATCCCATTTTTCCGGGGCACGGAGGCGTTCCCGTAACATGGTCTTTTTGCCCTGCAGGTCTGTGAGGCCCCGTTTAACAATCTACGTGTGTCAGGAGCCAGTGAGGAGCATACAACTGGAAAGACAAGATGCAGGCAGCGGAGAGAGCACCAACGGTGCAATATACGGTACGGTGCAATATACGGTACGGCGCAGAGGGGTGCCCGCACCACTGCTGTGTCTGAGAAATACGAACGAGATGGGCGGGAGGGAGGAACAGCGAAGGGGTGAACTTCTGTTCCTGCTGTCCGGTGACGCCGTAGGAAGGTGCATCCAGAAGGTTAGCACTGCAGGACCTTAAACCTCTCAAGGATGGAGCCTCAGTTTTTCAGTCCATTGATGAGACTGACTGTAGTGAAATGGGTAATTAATTAGGGGACATCAAATTAGCTGCGCTGTGTTGCACAGCCAGGATACTACCTAAACGCACGTAGGTGAATGTAAAAGCTAGGTGCAAAGTAAAATCTGAAATCCTTATCCACTTTCCATTACATTTTGCTGTCATTCTCCGTGCAGCTGAACTAAAACGGGTACAGCTTGGGGAAGGGGAAAGAGCTGGGCAGTGTCCTGCCTCATGGCTTGAATGTTTTCCTAGGGGATGGCTCTTGCTTCAACGCAGATGGGAACTTAGTGTTCAGCTGTAAATTCCTGTCATCTTGAAGAGAATGCAGCTACTTGAGGTTACCATTTTCTTCTTGAAGAGAAATCCACCCCCCCACCAAAACCATCCAACCAACCAAAGCCCTGACGGCGGTACAGAGCGCTGCTTTGGCTGTAGCTGTGTGTGTCCCACGCCAGAACTGAGGTGCAGGAGGATCTGTAAATGGGGTCCTGCCTCTCAGATGTGTGTTTTGCTCTCCATGTCTTCGGTCTCTGGCTTGGGAAGCAAGAACGCCCGAGCACAGAGCTGCAGAGCGCTTCCAGCACTCTTAAGTAAATACCTCATCAAACCAATGAGTGGCTACTTTGTCTTACCATTCTGTTTGCCATTCTGTATTTCACCTTCATTCTTCAGCTCTGATCTGTTGATGTGTAGAAAATTTATTCATACAGATGAAAAAGGTTTTGCTTTACCAGACAGCTTACAGACCCCTTTTTAAAGCAGCCGTGCAGCAGTGAAAGTATCAGCTGCTTCTGAGACAGTCCCAAACTGTTTCCAAAGTCATCTTCAGGGGACTCTGAAGAGCCATTAAAGCCTGAGACAACCCTGTCTTCTGTTCAGGACACAGGAAAAAATGTGGGAGTTACCTTCAGGGTCAGAGCAAACAGCAGCCTCTCCCTGCTCAGAGTGCCGCGTTCCCGCCCCTGCTGTGTAAGGCAGGGCATGGCGGCCGGTGCTCCTTAGTGGGTACTGGAAGGGCAGAGGAAACCTGTTCAGCTTTTAAGATTTTAAGAACCAGGGATATAAACAATTTCCATCATCTTTTTCATGCAGTTCCTGGTTTCCAGTCAGTACAGTGCTTATTTATGGCTTTTTTTTGTCCCTTGCAGTATATCATGCAATCTACTTAGAAGAAATGGCAGCCTCAGAAGTCACGCGCAAGCTTGCTTTGGCGTTCAATATTCCTCTGCATCAGATCAACCAGGTTTACAGACAGGGTCCCACTGGTATCCACATTCTTGTCAGTGATCAGGTAATGGAAATTTTATTTTATTTTATTTTATTTTTTTAATTTATTTATGGATTCAGTAGAATGGAAGATTTTTTTTTAATGTTTCCTTCTTTACAGCTATTTTTTCTCTTTGGTAATGCAACTTAGTATTTTCTGCTGTGGAGAGTTTTTTTCCTGTACCTTAGAAAGAGCAGCAGGAGCTTTAAGTGTCACCTCCTCAAGTTGAATGATCTCAGACTGTAAGGGGAGAAAGACAACTGCTCTGTGCAGCTGTGAGGTGCTGTGGTAATCGCTGCCCTTGTATTTACTCTGAACGTGCCCAAACGCAGGGGCTGCTTAAACACTGCTGAATGTTGACAGTGAGGTGCTGAAATCTCACTTGGTGTAAGCCTGTCTCATCTAATGCTCCCTGATAAAACCAAAGCATGCCGCTGCTTACAAGTGGAAGGCTGTGCTTCGTATCCAGTGTCATTCTTCTCTGCGTTGGTCACACACAGGAGGGTTTCAAAAACGTTTTGTTGTTGTCATTTCTGTTTTTCAGATGGTTCAGAACTTTCAAGATGAGAGTTGTTTCTTGTTCACCATGATAAAAGGTACGGTGTCTTGCAGTGGTAGTTAAAAACATCACTGTTTATTCCACCAAGGAGTCCTGCTTAACATGTCACGGTAGTGCTGTAGCTGTGTGTAGCTCATTCCTCAACAGTTCGGTGCGCTGCTGGTGTAGGTGCGGGGCCATTTATGAAAGACTGACGCTTCTTTCTGTTTCAGCTGAAAATGGTGAAGGCTTCCATATAATTCTGAAGTGATGTCACACGACTGCTAGACGGATACTCCAACGCAGAACGAAGTCCTGCCTAAAGATTAAGATTGTCCGAAAGCTTAGGATCTAACTTCACCGTATAAGATGTTTCATATTGAAAACACAGAATGACCTTTCTAATGAGCTGTTTGAGAGGTGAACTTTCTTATCACTGCCATAGCTAATTGTCCTCATGAGAGGTATAATGCCATGACAGCTGACGTACAGGCACGGAAGACAAGGCAAGCAAAGGTGCTTGCCCTTCGCTGAAATAAGGCAACTTACGGCCAGTAGAACAGGTGCTAGAAGGGAAGCGCTGTTGCTTCTCTGTTACCTGTATCCAGTTGGAGATGAATGTAAACTTATTTGGGGGCATTTACCTTTCTGTGCCAGTTTGTCTATTACTTGCTTGTACCTTAGGCTGGTTTATTTTTTGATGTTAGCAGAGCACATAGAATCCGCGTGGCGAGGAGTAGCGAAGCTGATAGTGATCAGGTTGTCGGGTCCTGGAGAGCAAAGCTGTCCCAGCAGCGTCTGTGTAAATTGTGTATAAGAGTGTATGTAAGAAGTGTAAATGCCAGAATAGGGCTTTTAAGAAGTCCTAGACAGATGCAATATATGCATGCAGCAAACTGCATTATCCATAGTACCTCACGGAGGGATTAATACAAATCCTGTGGGGTACCACGCAATTGTGTTTTGCTTTAACAGATTTAATGGAGAAGAATTGCCTATGCATCCTTTATTTTTAGTTTCCTAGGTTCTCTGCAGAGCACTGCTGCAGTTTAACTCTTTGCTTGTTGAGTGTGGGGTTTAAACTCACTGGCAGGGAGGGGGATTGGTGTGATCTACGGAACCATGCTCATGAGGGAAGGTAACCCGCTGGCACCAGGGCGCTGCCGTCGTGCTCAGCAGCGTCGAGGAAATGGAAACACTAACCGTGTGCCCTGCGAGCCGCCTTCCCAGCAGGGAAACCCTTGCTGGAGGCACTGTTAGGGACAAGCGCCGTCCCTTTCCCAGTGACTTTCCTCTGCCCTCAGGGCCATGCTGTACGGCTGCTACAGTGCCTCTTCCGCATCACCAAACGCTCACCCTGAAGCAGGCAGTGCGCTTCTTCAGCATTTTGGCTGTTGCTTGTAAAGACATGGCACAGCACTTCCTACGTTAACACTGTTTCAACTGTTTTAGGTACTCAGAGGGGAATACTACAGGAGGTATCAAATGACATTTTCTTACCTGTCATTTTGTGCCTTTGGGAGTTCCCCCCATGATCTCTGGCTTAAAGCTCGGCAATACTTTTTGCTTTTTCTGCTGCAGTGTTCATCGTAAACAACTACTACAGCATGTAGAAAAGCAGCTTTTTTGTTCCCTCTTTCATAACTGGCTCAAGTGCTTCGCAGAAAAGCTTCTGAAACCTGGAGCATTTGGAAAATTTGAGCTCCTCAAAGCTAGAGTTTCTTTCCTCTTTTTTCTGCACTGGAAGTAAAATTTTCTGTACTTAAACATTTCTGCCTATAAGTTGTTCATCTTTGGGTATTGTTTGGTCCTAGTATTTTCTTGAACTGACAATTGTCTTTTCAGCTCGTACCATGTTCAAATCCAAATGTTCTAAGAAAGATTGATTGGAAAATATCCAAATACTTAATTTTAAAGAATACTGAAAGTTGTACAGTAGTTTGTCCAGCTCACTTGAAATTGGAATTAAATTATGGCACCAGCAAATTGCTTTTGTTTTTTAATAAGATGTACACATTTCAATTTAAGTATAATAAATGTTTTTCAATAATTTTGTAAATGTGCTTTTTTTTTAATTTTTTTTTTTTTTTTTTTTTTAAAAAGGCAAAGAGATGGTTCTGTTAAGATTTAGAGACTGCACCGCTTACCCTAGCAGACAGTGGTTGATAAGGGTCAATCCCTGAAGCAGGGCAGCTCCGTAGTTGATCCTGCACCCAACAACACGCAGCGCTGCTGCTCCGAATGGAAAACCTGAATTTGAAATAACTCAAAGCAGTCAAGAGTTGACACCAGCTGATTGTTTATTTACGTGTCCTATATCAGAGTAGGTTCCATTTGTTTTTGTACATCTTTAATGCAATAGACTTAACTTACAAGGTTCATTACGTTCTTAGAAAAAATGAGCCAACAAAAGGCAACACAGTTTGACATAGGGGTACCAACGCCTTTCCTGGTACAGTTAAGAATAAAATCTGTTTGAAACTCCATTAGAGCAGTGCCTCAATGGAAATCTAAGTCTGATTGTAACGCTCCTCTACTACTGTGCTGAACGAGCCCTGGTGGGCTCATTGTGTGGGAGTAAAGAAACGCATGTACTGCACTATCCTGTTATTTATTTATCCTTAGGGCTGAGATCTTCATTCACCATCCCCATCACTTGTGAACCTGTGAAGCACGAACATTGCTGCTACCCATGAAAGTCTCTGAATGTTCACACTGCTTTTAAAAAGTAGTTTAAGTTTCTGGGGAGATGCCAGTGCGACCCAGTAGGAGCTTCTCCAGCTGCTTTGTAACAAAGCCAGTACTTCTGTTAGGTTTCAGTAAACACACAGGCCCTGAACTCTTAACACACAGACACACACAATCAATCTTACGCAGAAAAGCTTTCTGAACTGTGAGTAGTTTACCTCCGATACTTAGGTTGCTTAATATAAAAAAAGTTCATCTACCTAACCCTCTAGCACTGGAAAACTAAGGATGAAAGCATGGCCTCAGGAGTTAATACTTGGATTTTTATTATTATTCAGAAGTTGACAACTCCTTTGATAACCCAAAGGGGAAGAGTTTGGCTTTCTACATTTGAAAACCAGGGGTTTGGTTCAACTCCTGCCCACAGATTTGTTCACCCAGCTGCATCCCTGAAATACAGAGGACGAACAGCTTGAACTGAATTCCTCGCCCCATCACAGTTCCCACAACTTAACCAAGGTTCCAGTCTTTATCTGGAGGAAAGCAGGAACAGTGCATCCCTCTTCCTAGAGCCACTGCGTCCTTCCGTGACGCACTGGGGAGGTGACTGAGGACACAGTAATGGCATTACAGTAAGCACCATGGATGGTTGTGGCAGCCCAGTACAGCAGAGTGCACAAGCTCTACCACAGTGGATTTTCCAGCCCCTTGTAGAGGCTGATGGCTTTGGGCATAAAACGTGCTTCGGTGGCGGGCAAGCTTTATAGTAACACGTAGTTCAACTGAACCAAGTTCAAAATTTGAGAAGTACTTATATAGTTACCATGAGATACTATCTTACCTGTTGACGTTACCTATTATGTCTTGTTATGGCATAAGGATGATGCTGGATCATGAAGAAGTACAAGCTGTTTTGCTGTAAGAGCTCATGATTACCTCGCGTTTTTGGTCAACATTTGCTAAAGCTGATTTGTCCTTAAACCTGATGCTTAATCTGCCACGTATATTACAGAACAGCAGGTTCAGTTTCATCCTGTGACTGCCGTGAGCCCCACCTCACATCACAATGCACGCTGGGCGGTGCTCCCCGACGCAACCTAACGTCCGAGTTAGCGAGCGCTCACCACGCGCCGCCATGCTGAAAGGCCCCCGTGTTTACACAGCACTTCAGTTCTCATGCCAACAGGAGGAAGGAGTCACTAACACAAACCAAAGCATCACCGACTTAACCCACATCTGAACATGACATAAAGATTTTTACCTGGAAAAAAATGCTCTTCTTGTCACAAAACTGGATGACCAAACATCACCATTATAACTGTCAGGAAACCAACTCCTTCCACTGACTTCCAGTCCAGTTCTTCAACAAAAAAAACAAACGTCGTGTGGTTGTACTTGGTGTCAAAGAATGATACAGCATCTGCAGAGGCGCTGTCCGCTCCCTCCGACCGAAGGAGGGGGAGTTACTGGAGCAAAGTAAGCATGAACTTTCACGTGAGGCCGATGAGCCTGTGGGTGAGAAGTCTGCATTTTAATGGGAGAGAAATGAGTGCAACCCCTCGACTACTGCCAACAGGGCAGCTCTCATTAAGGCTGGTTAGCTAGAAAGCAAACTCTCACACTTCTTCTCCTGACACATAATTCCTGCATTCCATCTGGCTAAGTATATGATGTATATACACTAAGCACTCATAATCCCACCACCAAGTACCATCAGTGCTCCTTCCCAAACAAGCCCACACCACACATACTCGGATTCTCTTGATTCCAGCCCGTGTGACTTGCTGGCAGTCGTACAGCTCGATTCTCTCCAGGTTGTGGCAGTTCTCCAGGTGTTCCAGGGTCACGTCGGTGATGAGCAGGCAGTTATCGAGCTCCAGTACTTGCAGCCGCTCGTGGCCACATGTGCTGTTGCTCAGGTGAAGAATCCCATCATCGGTGATCAATTCACAGTGAGATAAGCTCTAAAACAGAGAGGGAAATGATTAACATCATGCAGTGCTACATCGGTCAGTCCTCCAAACACCAGCAGTCATCTTCAGTGTCTTTCAATCTGGTGGTTAAACAGAACGAATATAGAGCTTAAATCCAGAACTGTAACAAAAGAATGAGCTTAGTTAACAAAAGAAGGGCTGTTCTTATTTCTAATTTCGCTTCAGAGTAAGTAGTTGAGCTTAAGAGTCCAAATAGGCGCATCGCTGGCCAACTCCTCCACCCCCTCTGCTCTTGACAAATGTGACAATCTACTGCTGCACACCTCAGTCACTGCAAGGCCCACACAGCACGGTCAGAGCACCTGAGAGAAGGCAACAACTTGAAGGGATGATCGAGAACATACAGGAGTAGGGGAGGAGTGACTTTCACAGCCACCGTAATACAGCCAGTTGTCATACATGCCACCAGGACCCAGCTGGTGCAGCTGCACACAGATAAGGAACAGTCAGACTGGACTGATCTGCCGAAACCACGAGCGCCAGCACCTCGGGCTGCACACACAGGGCGTGATGCACAGCCTGCAGAGCTGCAGGGGAAGGGCTTCTCTGCAACAGCCAGCAGAGTAAACCAAAACCTCCACTCCTTGTCAGCACACTCTTTTACTCCCTTGCATTTCAAGAGCATGGAAAAAGTTGCATCACCTCAGGCAGGAACACCATGTGGAGCAGTTTCCTGCTCCCTTTAGGTAATTCATGGCTTCTGGAGAAGCACTGATGATGACAACCAGAAACAGCGTTCCCCAGAGGACACTCAAAAAATTGCTCACCCCCAGTGGAATGAACGCCCTCAAGCCTTCTGTGCTGGAGAGCATGGGATCTGTGAGCTCTGCTCCTCTCACTGCGGGCCCTCAGCTGGATCCGAGCTCTCTGCTCAGCCCTGTGCTCTGCCACATGTGTATCTAAGCCCATGGTGACTGCTTTTGAAGCAGTGTTTGCTTGCTACAAGTATTTTTCAGACAGAAACTGATGAAGGAATGCTTGCAGCAGTCCAGAAGTGCTTTTTAGCTCAATCCAAGGAAACACTAGCACTCAGGAGTCCCTCCTGCCAATCATCTGAATCCAGCAGCTAATCCTCCCCTTCTCTTTGGGCACCCCACCTTCCTCCTTTTATTTGAGCACGGCAGGGAAGGCCGAGGACTACCAGCTGTGGTTCCCCTCATTTTACCTCAGAGTAATGAGCACTTCTGGCCTGTTACCAGCACACAGGGCCAGTCCTGCGCTTTAGAACAGCTTCTCCTCGACTTCTTTCTTTTTCTCTTTTGCTCACCAGCAGGAAGGGTGAGCCAGTAACCAGAAAGGAGGATGGGAGATGGGTCTGCAGCTGTCCTCCTCCCTCCACCTGTGGCTGGTTCAGTTTGACTCACTCACCGAGTGTAAGCAGGCAGCAGTGACTGAGCAACAGAACCACTGCGTGCTGTCTCCAGAAGGCAACAGGAATGAAGAGCTTGTCTGTACCAACAGCATTTTATCGTATGTCCTCATTCGGTGAGTCTATCGACTCTTTAAACCCTTTGGTCCTCTCCAATACCTACTTCCATTTGGGAAGCCTTGAGCATCTGAACTGGCTCACAGCCTGGAAACAATCAGCAACCGCAGGGTTAAAGAACATTTCTAGCAGAGCCGCTGTTACAGGAAGGGCAGAAGCTGTGGCTACAGCAGCAGCCTGCTGCCTAATTAAGAGTTTTCCATCCCAGGAAGTAAGCAGCTTATAAAATTCAGCTTTCCTGAGACACCGTATTTGGTACTGAAAGGACAACACAGGATGTGCAGCTGAGATCACAGAGCTTCGTAAAACAAATATGCAAAACGTATCACTTTTCTGCCCTCATATACCTGTTAAAAAGTGTTAGAAACAGGGAATGTATGAATATTTTTCTTGAAATCATTAGAAGAGACATAGCCATCTATTTTTGTTAATATATACTAAAAGCCGTGCATAAATCAAGCATGACATGATATACCATGGCAGTACCAAACAGGATGACCAACGTAACTGAAGAATTCAACCTTTGTCTCATCTCTGGGACTACGGTGAGCATTCCACAGTTAGTCTCCAATAACCTGAACGCACACATGTGAAACACATCCACTGCAAAGTGCTTCTCAAGGCCAGTAACTAATACAGCATTTGTGACGATGGAACAGTTGTTGTAATTGCTGTTAATTAACGGTGCTGTTGCCTATTCCCACTGAGTCTCTGAACGCCAAGAAACAAATTCAAAGTTGTTTTCTTCAAGTTATTTGTTGAAATTGCAACTATACATAAACATATGCTAAACCACAGACACAGACGGGTTTACAGAACCATCGATAACACCTGATTTCAAATCTAAAAAGTATCCAGATGATTTTGTGTGGGTTATCTGCCATCTGCCAGCCCGCTTCTTTCTTCCCCTGCGACTCTCCCCCATCACAGTTCATTCACAGCCTGAGTACGCATCCTTGCTACACACAGGATATACACATCAACAGAAACTTAAATTTTTCTGGTTCCCCTAAAAAACATATGATATTTTTACCACTGCCACACTTCCATGTCCGGGCTAACACACAGAAGGCGGCACTTGTTGGTGCTGGCAGCAGCACCACGCGTTAGCACCATAACAGGAGCACGTTTAGAAAAATACTCAAAAATTATTCATTTTTATGGTCTCTGTGGTGAAGCACTGGCAGAACTGGTACAAAATATCTCTTCCAAGTACGGGTGACAACAGAATCATAGAATGGCTTGGGTTAGAGGGGACCTTAAGGATCATCCAGTTCCAACTCCCTGCCATGGGCAGGGCTGCACCCACTGGATCAGGCTGCCCAGGGCCCATCCAACCTGGCCTTGAGCACCTCCAGGGATGGGGCACCCACAGCTTCTCTGGGCAGCCTGTGCCAGTGCCCCACCACCCTCTCAGTGAAAAATTTCCCCAACATCTAGTCTAAATCTTCCCTCTTTCAGTTTAAAAGATTGGGACTACAATTGGGACTACAACACAAAAACATATCCATCACAGAAGCACAGACAGTGTCTGTATAAACGACTCCACATCTCCTGACAACTCTGGTTTGCTCAACATTAGGAACTATGGAACAGAAATGAGGTGGGACAATTAGCAAGTGAAAAAAAAACAACAGTGAGTATGGCTCCCTTTTAAAAGCCATCTCTCCTCATGTTGCTGAGCTGGAAAAGCCAATCATAAGACAATTCACTTAATGAAGCAGCAAACCTTCTTTAATCCCATCTGAGAACAGATTATAAAGATCCATGTTCTCACAAGGACGTTCAAAGTAGCATGGAACAGATCTGCGCGTCAGGGACAACTGGCCCTAAATGCAGGAGCCCCTCCTTTAAGGGCAGTCCAGTAATTTTGGGGAACCTTGGCTAGAGAACAGCCACACATGTCACCTGAAATTGTTCTGATGTTCAGGAAGATCTAACCAACCACTCCCTAACAAACAGCTCCTTGAAATACTGTAAGCAGTGCCCCACTGAAGGCATCTCAATCCTCCCTCATTTCCTTGGCAAGGTGAAAAAAACCTTCCGTCATTTACAATCTAAATTTAGTCCTCAGGAAAAACTGCCTGCATGCAAAACTGTTTACAGAACAGGATTTGGATTTATCTTCACTTACCTTTAAATCTCTTTCATCTTCACTTTTTTTTTTTTTGTTCAATATTTGACTTGCTTCAACCTATAGCTTGAAGTGTCATGCACCCTAAGAAAACCACTCCTGAACACACAAGAATAGCTGTAAAGGATATGAGTACTGTAAAATGCCCATAAGATGTTTTATTTGAGTTAAGGAATCACATAGGAAGGATGTTAACCATAAAATATGAGCTTTCTGGTTATTACGCACTGATCTGATAATCTTTTTTATCACACGATGTATTTAAGCATTTGGTAGTAATCTGCTTCTTATAGAATACCTATAAAATTTGCATTTTTTTGGACAGTATCATACCACTTCAGGCAGTGTCTGCAGATACAGAGTGGATAGCCTGTTTTTATGTCACAGAACCACAGGGATGCTGTAGGAGCTGTGCACGTGTACAGATTTGGGATTACGTGTTAAAGCTCACAAAGAAAGAGCTGCACTTACCAATGCTTGTAGTTTAGGACAGTGTATGGAAAGTTGTATCAATGTGCTGTCAGTTATCTAGAAACAAGCAACAACAAACAGCCGTCAGCTGCAGACAGTGGGGAGGTGTGTGCACGTGGAGGCAACCCTCAAGCTCAGACATCCCTTCCTCTAAGGGATGAAAGCTGTTTTATCTCCACCATACACTTCTCTGGAACACAGCCAATCACCTGTTATTCATCATCTACTTCCTTGTATAGAATTTCCACATAATTACTTTTATTTGCTCTCAATACCCACAGCATTCACCCTCCCACCCTTCCCCCCCCCAAAAAAAACCACCACCACCACCAAAAAAACAAACCACCAAAGCAAATTTAACTGGAAGTGCTGAGGTTCTTATTGGCACTACATTCTCACACTGCACGTTCGAGATTCCTTTTCGTATCAAATCTCACCAAAACACATTCTTCCAAGTCCATCTTCTCCAGCTCATGGCAATTCTGAGATAAACAAGAAACAGATAAACAAGATGAAATATAACACACACAAGATTATGCACAAGGACATAAGATTATGCACAAGGCTAGTGATGTGGGACAGCACAACCTTCAAGAGGAAATTGTGAGCTAAATCTCTTCAAGTATTTGACCACCACCAAAGTAGAAAAACCAGTAATAAAAAAACCCCACATGCAATACAACACCTCCCCCACAAAACCGTTATGTTTTCAGCCTTCTCTCTTACTAAGAGATGTTTCCCTTTCTTGCCCTGTAAGAATTGCAATATCTATGTGTGATCAGTACTCAACCACCCCACTTTCATTCCCCTCTTGGGGGAATTCAAACCTATAGCATTCACAGCCTTTGTATCCAAGTTAACTCATCTGCACTCAGGTGAACCCAACATCTGTGTACACCAGCCTGCATCAGACTAATCTGAAAGACGTTTTAGCCTGTTAAACATCTCTTTTACCACCAAGTCTGAAGCCTTAAAAACAATTTGTTTTGCTACTGCATGCCAAAAATACTAAAATAGAGTCTACTTTAAGGCTGGGAAAAAGCTGCACTTCACATTTCTTATTTACTTTTTTTTAAGTGATAATTCAAGCAATCTTCCCAGCATTCTTAGAGATCCCTAGCAAGCTTTTAGAAGTGCTTTTGGCATCTGATCATGACTAATTTCAAGAAAGTGATGCAGCCTTGTGACCTCATGGCAGAGCACATGGTGCTGCACTGCTCAGACCTGTCCCCAGCCCCTGTGATTAACAGGCACGGGGAAGAATGGTTTAATTGCAGTTCCCAGAAGCAGGCTTGGGGTGACTTCCAAAAGCTCAAGGCTGCAGTGGTGAACGATTACAAAACCGCTGTGCTCAGCCACACCGTGGCTGGGGAGACTTTCATTCACACTACATAGCAGTAGTGTAAATGAATCCTGTTCACAGAGTATTATTTCTGCATTCAGTTTTCCTAAACCAGCAAGCATACAAGTATAACTTCAGGCACTTGGTACCATCAATACATTTACTTTACCTGTCTACAGCATGAATCATGGCACAAGTGCTTATGCTTTACGATATAAAGCTGAAAGTAATTTTGAAGCTTCAAGGTATGCTCATATTATGATGAATTTTTGGGTGCAAATATGACAAGGGCATGTCATCTTTATATGGGAAATTTGGCTAAAATGTGTAAAAATTTTAACTTACGCTAAGCAAAATAAATCCAATTTAAACATAGTAAAAAAAGAAAAAAAAAGGAAAAAATCAAGTAGGGATAAATAGCAAAACAGATCACGCTGCAGCTCTAAGTGTAATCCAGAAATAAAACAAAACTTTAGTCTCATCCTCCAATGGATTCTTTCTAGTTTATTTTTCTTCTTCTCGCATTCCTTCCCAGCAGTACAACACCAATTCACAGCTGCCCAGCAGCAATGAAAACAAGGTGAGCGCTGACTTTCCGAGCGGACCCTTACCCGTGCTAGGAGGGTAAAGCCAGCATCTGTAAGCTGTGAACATCTTGCAGCTTCCAAAATCCTGAAAAAGTTTGAAATGTTAAAGCAAACATTAATATTGGGGAAAGCAAATGTATTTGAGCTACAAGCCTGTCATACACAACTTAAAGCTCTTAGTAGCAAATACATATGTCTGTTTTTCACAGTGATTTGGAATTAGAAGCATCAGACTTTGGGCTGAGTTTATCCTAAGATTGTAATAGTCAAAGATCAAGCTCATTCCTCAAATCTTCTCAACATTTAGTGAAAAAATACACATAATTACAGGCGTTTTAGCCTCTTGAGCATTTTGCTGCCTTTCTTACTGAAACAAGTTTTCTCAAGTGTTATCTGGGGAACAATATGGGAGAATATGCCCTGAGTTAAAAAAACAGAGATTCAGGCTGTATCTAAAACATGCCATCTAAACACAGGATGTTGGGAAGCCACAGAACTGACAAATGGCTTACTGAAGATCTGCCCTCAGAGCCCGCGCACCAAGCACTGTGCAGCAACTTACCAGAAAACAAAAAGCTTAAATCCTCAAAGCCCAAAGCAAAAACAAATGACACCAACACCACCTTAAAGAAAACAACTGAATCTTTTGCAAAGATAAGAAGTCTGACACTCTTTTGAGAGGAACTGGGAAGCAGTACTGACAAGGCGAAGGTCAGCTGCCCTATAGAGCACCCCTAGGAAGCAGAACTCCATCCCACCAATGTGGTTTCTGTTGCCTTTTTTTTTTCTTTTTAAATGAACACTTTTTACTTTGCAAGCAGAATAAGTATCAGGATGAATAAGGAGAAAGCACAGCACTACATCATCAGAAGCACAGCTGAGAACAACTTATTCATTCACCACAGCAGCCACCAGCTCTGTGCCAGTGGGCAGTGGGGAAGGAGGCAGGGAAGGATGGGCAGAGACATTCCTACTGCGGTAGCAATTAGAGGCATCCAGATCTGTCCTCTGGTTTGAGAGGTCGTAAGAAGGCACTCTCGCTATGGAGAGAGTGCAAAGAGAAAAGCCATGCTGAGTGCATGAGAAAAATACAACCCCGGCAGAGTACAGGATGTGGGCATCTGGCTTGGGTGAATCAATCAATCCCTTCCGAGCCAAAAGGGAGAGCAGCTGAGCTGAGAGGTAAGCAGCCCCGCAGGCGACATCCCTGACAACCATCTCCAAAGCACTAATATTCTGTGAGGCTCAGAAGTATGATGGAAACTCAAGAAAAGCCAGCAGAGAGGTACAGGATAGACACAAGTTTCCACGTGGATGGTTATAATTCCAGACTCACATTTGGGAGCTTTGTCCCCTTCTGTTACGGGTAGTTAGCAACCCCTCAACAAAACGCTCTCTGAAAATCACCTAGGATGCCACGTAGGAGAAAGAAAAACAGAACAAAGCAAAAAAGCAACCAAACAAAACAAACCCACCACCACAAAGCAAACAAGCAAAAAACCAGAGGTTCGGGTCATATCTGTTCCCCTTTTTACTCCTTTCCTCATTTAGTTGCTTTCAACCCCATCTACTGAGTCCTCAACCACACTACACTTCTGACTTCGAAGGGGGAAAATAACGACACTTACAGTGTGCAAAACTGTGGAGATGCTACTTACAGCACATCTGGTTGAGAAGTTCTGAAGATTAGGGAAGCAGAGGATAAGAAACCAGAGGACTAGCAGCAGCTCGAGCTTTCCTGAAACTGGGTGTGCACTCGGCCAGGAGAGCAGAGTGGGGAGAATGAGCTACATACAGGCAGTATGAGAAACAGGTTGGAAGGCACTGGTCAGCACAAGAACAAGTGAAGTTCTAATTTTGGCTTCATTTTAGTGACTGCACTTAATTACAGAGGGTTCCAGGGCTTATTGTTTGTTTTTTTTTCTCTAGATACAGCTGGTCTTTATTTTTCATCCACTGATTTGTGACAAACTACCTAGCACAGGAGCTGATGGGACAAAACGATGCCCAGAGCAGATTCCCCATTGCTATAAATCAGTGTTCTCCGAGACAGACCTCACAGTGTGTCATTTCTGAGCGGCAGCAGCTGACCAACACAGCTAGGATGTGCCACTATCCTAGAAAAAAGCGTAACAGGACATCCAAAACCCCAAACTAAGGGAAGAGTGGCAAAACACAAAGTGTTCAAAAGTTTCCCAACAGGACCAGCGTGTCCAGCAGACACATAACAGCTAGGTTCTTGCAAATACCGAGAAGGCATGAGCAAGTCTGGAATTGGAATTACATCCCTTTGATTTTCGATCTAGTTTTTTTAATCTTTTCAATACATGATCCCAAGGGTCCAGATGTAACATCTGTACCACCTGTCCTTCCATCACACACTGCTCTGCAGAGATCACTGCAAAGAGTCATCCTCTTTCCTTGTGCTGCACCTCCCACAGGAGGAACATGGCAGCAGCCTTCCCCCTCGCGGCACAGACCAGGACTAGCAGCTTGCACAACAAAGGAGGTCTGCCCACACGACTGACTATTTCCTGTTAAGAAGATATTAAATATTCTTCTAGAGAAAAAAAATTCTTGCTACACTCGTACTTCCCTTGGAAAGATCGGCACAACTAACAGTGCTTCAGCCTTCCTTTTATTTCCCATGCAAGGTGTGAATTGAGAGAACTGGAGAAAGCAAAGACAAAGACCAGTAATATCAGCATGGTTTTCTACGGACACAACTGAGCGTGTCAAAAGATGCCTCAGCCACAGACATGGGGATACATAAGCTCTTGTAACTATGAATGGCAACATGAAGGAAACTATCACTCCCAGACTGTCTCAAGGAAAGGTTTTCTGAAGTAACAAAAGCTCTTTTCTCACTCAATCAGCTCCAGGAACCCTGCACATCAGCGTACTGCAGCCTGGCTTCTGCTACCCCACGGAAAGATCCAGCATCAGGAACGCGCAGGACGGAGACAAAATCCATACCTGAACCCCGCACTGTAACTTTCTGCTCTCCAAGTACACTAGGTTCTTACACTGCTCCAAAAGGCACTAAGAAAAGGCTGGAGAAGAACCAGCTCCAGAAAGAAGAAATTCCAGCTCTCTTCTGATCCTTTATTACCCACAACGCATCCCACAGACACAGACCTCAAGGCTCGCAGAGACATTAATGCACCCCATGTCAGAGTTCACGAATGCCAGGATGTACTGCAGAGCATATTAAGAATGCATATACAGCAAAATCTGCAAATATAATATTCAAGTCTAATGGACCTATTTTTTGCAAAGCAAATCATTGCATAAAACCACATTAGATTACAAACATCACAAGATAAATCACAACTACAGACACTTACCTTATGAAAAAGTAACAGGCTCTGTACCTGTCTTTCATCTGGCTTGTAATTAGTACTTAAAACGCTCAGGTAGAAGCACAGAACTGAACTGCAGGATTCAACATCTTTTATTTGTCATATATTATATTAATTCTTTTTCCTATATGCAGTGGACTGCACTTACACCATAGCTACAGTGAGGACCAGCCCTTTAGTTTAGATTCAGCTGGTACACCTCTGATTTAATGTTTTGACTGTAAAGGTAATGCAAAGCTAAATGAAACCTGTGGATATCAGCTGGTACCTTCAGCAGTTAATTTCTTAGACCAGGCCAGTAACATGACATAAATGTGACATGCTCATGACATATACTCACTTCAGCCTTGGGCAGTTCAGACCAAGTGCTGTGAGGGAAGCATCTGTAAGGTTGCAACAGCCAGAAACACACAGTGACTGAAGTCTATGGCATCCTCTACAGATTTTTACAATACCTTCATCTGAAATTTGCTGCAACACAGAAGTTGAAGTTACGGTTATTAAGTCGTCTGCCTATATTATTGTAGGTCCTCTATTCTGGAAAAAGGGTTCTCTCCCATCCCACTCCTACTCCAAAAACTTAACTTTTCTGCTGAATGGCTAATCCTTCACTGATGAGACATGTCTGTTTTATCTCCTGAAATAACGTTACTCTTGCAATGGTAACAAAGCCCTCTACCATCTTTCACATTAAAAGCACACATTTCTTCACAAGCCACCCACCTGGGTATGCTAACACTACTGTAACGTATCGGTGAGGCTAACTATTACCCCAATCATTACCTTCCAAAGACGGAAACAGGATGAGAAATTGTAGTTCTGCACAAACGGGTATCACCTTTTGTCCCCCCCACCCAAACTTTTCAGTATCACCAGTTTAAACTTGTAATTTTTTCTGACAAATAATTATTAGAGGCAGAAAACCAGAAGTCTTCTTACTGTGGATCCAGATGGACATGCATCAGCTAAAGCAGCTAAGCTTTTATTAATACTATTTATTATTACTAAGAGTCCAAAATCAATCAGCTATTTTCTGCCTTTGACTCTCCCAAAACATGCTATTTTCTGGAATTTGTTTCGTTTGAGAGACACTCATCACATTATTACTGGGAAAATTAATTTCTTTACAGGTAGGGACTACGCAGAACCTTATGCTGCTGTTGGAGATGGGGCAAAACCCTCAAGTCACATACAGAAATTTTCTTATTCTGAGACTGACTGTGATTTCAGTGTCTATATCCCTCTCAAGAAAGAAAAGTGGCTAAAAAATGCCTGTAAGATCCCAGTTTCTACACTCTGAAAACGGGACCCTTCGGATGTGCAGTTTCCAGAGGTAGTGTCAGTGCATTTCACAGCTGCTGGAACGGGCTTGTCATCTTAAAAGGTCCATAAAACTGAACCACTAGAATTAAAATGTGGAGCAAATGCAGTACAGAGAGACCTGCTGTGTAAAAAGCAGTGGCAGCCCTTTGGTCACAAAGAGCTTGGCTGCTTCTGGAAGCACGCTTCTAAGCCCAGCAAGTAGGTAGGACATACATACTATACTAATAATCCAAAATAAAGCTTTTTTCCCCCAAAAATCTATTAAGAAGTACAAAAATGTCCAGCCAATCTTAACGACAAATAGTCCCATGCCACATCAAATGAGGAAAGAGATTTCAGTGTTTGCTCTCAAGTGGGTTTTATGACACATTCTAGCAATAAAACTGTAGACAACTTTATAAAAGTAAAAAAACCTAACATTTTCATTATTTAAAGTTGCATGACAAAAAAACTGAAATTCTAATTTGTTTCAAACTTTCCTAAAGATTATTTATAGACGAAGAGTGACTTAAACCCATTTCAAGCCTAGATCTCTCTCATTCCTAAAAAGTTGTACCAGAGACAAAAAAAAAAAAAAGCAAACATAAAAATATAGCAAATCTAATTTTTATGTATTCTAAGTAGAATTAAATAAACATGAATGATTCCCAGTCATTTCATTATAAACGAATGCCTTCTTCCACTACTGCTGAAAAAGCATGCCCTTCTGCTACTTAGATGATTCTGAATCATTCTCAGTTGTGGCACCAATACATTTTGCTCTCCATTATGTAGCCCACAATATGGCTTCTGCTCAATTAGAAACCTTAACATTATGAATAGACCAAAATGTCTGACCTTAACAGATGGGAGAATGAGAACTGCATCTGTGAAACTGCATGTTTCAGTGCACACACAATTCATGAGAGTTGAATGAATGCAGTTAATTCTCACTCTGGAGCTTGCTACTGTCAAAAACTACAACGATGAAAAACAAACTCCAAATCCACACTCAGCTGCAGAACAGCCAGATCATTTAAGAGATCTATTCCACATAAAACTATGTAAACGGCAGAGAAGTACTATTTGAATTATTTAAGGACGTAGCATCTCATTCATTAGACCTTTTGAAAATGGTCCAAGATTCTTACAGAATTTATCTTTTGAAGTATCAAGTACGTACCGTGCAGGACTGCAAATTCAGGATTGCAAGTTCATGACAGTGATTCTGAATGTGTTTCAGTGCTTCATCTTCTAACTGTATTAGCAATTAAATTGGACACAGGAAAAGAAACAAGAAATTAAAAGCAAACCCAAGGAAAGTATACATCTTGTAATACTGAACAAAAGACTACAACAAAAACAATATATGTATATATTTTTAAATTCATGGATATTTCAAAAAGCCAAAAGAAAAATGTATTCCTCAAGGATCACCCAAGCAGTTATGTACCTGTGTGCAACCTCTAAGAAATAGAGCTTTTAGTCCACTACACCCTTTCACCAGTGCTTCAATACCATCCTTCGTAATCTGATCACACCAGGAAAGATTCAAATGTTCCAGATTTCTGCAACCCTCACTGGGAGAATTAAAAAAATACATAAAGTTAAATCCAGCTTTCAAATAGTCATAACAGTGGGAAACCCAAATTAAACACACTGTTAGAAATTAATGGTAGCCAGTGGACTGCACCAGGCCTCCACAGAAATGTCATGAGAAAAGACCACACACAAACAGCATTGGCTACACCCAAGAAGTGCTAGATACAGGATACAGTCAGTGCTGATGCACAGTATTAAGGTTCAACACTGTGGTTTTTTCTTAAAACGTTATTATATATTGAACAGCTCTTTAAATTCTTTTCTTTAACACAAAACACTAAATCGTCTTACCTTAAACCTTTCAGAGAGCTGTTTGTGATGGCTACACAAGATGTCAGATCCAGATGTTTCAGCTTGGAACAGAATCTGCTAAGACTGTAACACGTGCTGCAAAACAGCAGACACACTAAAAATACCTTCAGCTACTTCTTTTTCCAAATTTCATCATCAAACAAAAAAAACCTTTGACTTACCTGTCAGTGATTTTTGTACACCCGTTTAGATTTAAGTGTTCGATGTTTCTACAGTTCTGTGCGAAGGTCCTAAAACAGCAACAAAAAGCTGAAGAATTATTACCATGTCACAAGTCATAATCCAGTCACTAGGGTGCGCTCTGTCCCCTAAGTCCTTCCATCCTGGTTAAAAAGCTTCATCTTCAAGCCACAGAATAAAACATCTGTTTCAGTGACTGCTTTTTTATTTTGCTCTTACAAGTTTCTGTCTTGGGTAACTACCAAAGTGTTGTTCCTCTCTCAAATACCATTTGAGAAAGGTGTTTACTTCTGCCATTCAACAGAACTGACTTGCTTCAAATGCCTCAACTGAAACTCTCTGGCGAGAGTTTTCATGCATCTCATTACTGAAAGCTGCTGTAAGGCCTTATTAAGGAGCTCACTCCCACATCAAATGAGAAGAACGTACCCTGCACAACAGAGAACTGGGACCTAATCTACCTGGATTACTTAGGGCAAAGCCTGTGGGCTGTAAATTAGTTACGATTTCAAAAATTAAAATGCATCTGTGTGCACTACTGCGTATGTACGCTAAAGATGATTGGAGCTATTACGCCACTAAAAGCCTGTATATATCATTATACTAATTACCCAGAAGAAGTGCATCAACTTTCTTTTCATCTCTACACAGTAATATTTACAGCTGCATTGCATTTCAGAACACTGTTTTTATGCCTGTGTTTCCTCCAACTGCATGGGTTTTATTGGCAGGGGTGGAGGAAACACAACAACATTTGTGTCTGGAGGCCTGCCGTGGTTAACAGATCCGACTACACACTCAGCTGGTAACAGCTCCCTGGCTCTCCAGTGTGGACTGGAAACAATGGAAAAAAAAAAACAAAAAAAAAACAACCCAGCAGCAGTTCTACTGGTGATAGTTTCCACTCGAATTCTCCAAACAGCAATTCCAAAATTCATGTACTGAAGTGAGATTTACAATCTAGACACTCTTCAAATCACTTGGAAAGACACTACACGTATAATAACTTGCAGGAACAGCCTCTAAGATTCAAGCATGGGGCACATCTGTACAGATGCCACAAACCTACATAGCCAACAGCTACTTTGATATCTCCCTATTTTAAAATGAAACACAGATGTAGAAGAAGGATAGTAAGTACCACCCCCAAAACTAATGGATCAATGCAAGAATCCAGGTAGGTAACGCTGCTTACAGAACACATATCTGAAAATTAAAGCCACTTTTCTCATGTTCATGTTTTGAAACTCTTAAAGCTCATGCATTTACCCTTCAGTGGTTAGTTTCTGCTTATATTTCAGGGGTGAGCCATCACTTTTGCTGAAGTGTCTCAAACCTGCACCAGTCATTACACATGCACTTGCGTATAGCGTTAACAGTCCAGCAGCCGGTCTCTGCTAATCCTGTCCTATTTCCTGGTTGCACAACTAGCCCCATCAACCCATGGATGCACATGAGCCACATATGGAAATACTGCACATACTTACTCTAAGTACCTCTTTAATAAATATACTGCTATTCAAAAACTTCCCAACTTCAGCTCCCCTCGCCTCACACACACCTAGTACCTGAACCCACTTGCAATTTTTGGTTCTGTTCACAGCTCTCACTGCAGTCCCCTAGCCTTTATGTTCTGAACAGCATACTCAGAAGCCTAACATTAACACAACAACTAAGTTAACGGGAGAGGTGTGGGGAAAGCAGAATCTTTTGCTTACTGCCATCTTTTCTCCTACACCCTTATCATCTCCTTCCGGCCACCTCCTTAGTTCGCGCCTCTCTCACAGCGTGCCTTCTCGTCTCCTCCCTTTCCACCACCACCTTCCCTACTGAGGACACAGGGGCCATCTGCACGAATGCTCTGGGAACTTGCACGAATACTGCAGAAAGTTAACTCTGGTTGAGGCTACCACTTTTTTTGACAGCAGTTGCCAGTCATCTGGGAAGGAGATGGTAATGCACATATTCAGATTATGCAAGAGAAATGCTCATGAATGTGCTCTGGAAGTAAATTCAGTGAATTAGACTTACTCATAAATCTTAGAAAGAGCTAAAGCTCACAAGGCACTGACCTAACACGCACTGTTTAACGAAAATTCTTATGCTTTTATCTTCCACGTAAAAGCGGCCACACTAGGTCAGACTGAACATCATCTAGCCTGGTCAGCTGTGACAGTGAAGGAAAGCAAAACAGCTGCAAAAAGCTGTATCCTCAGCCTCCAAATACCCTGAGACCTGAAGTACGTGTTGAACAGGGACCCTTCAGCTGGAGGTAGAGTCTATGGGTTAAATGCACAAAGAAACATCCACAGAAGAATCTGGATAATCAGTCTGCATAGAGCTTACAGGGATTCAAAGTATCTGGTGGGAACAAGCTGCACAGTTCCATTTCTATGCTGCACAGAGAAGGGCCAGCTTTCCTGAGATGCTCCTGTTGCCTGTTTGTTCTTCCATTCCAACAACAACAGAATACTACACCTTTCCCAATTCTGCAGGCACTCAGCTGCATCAGTCTTTAGTCTTCCTCCCATTGCTAGGATCGCCTCTTGTCCAAACAAAAAGACAAAACTATAATCTGGCTACTAATCTTGGTGAAATTATATTTGCAGGATGACAAAGTACAAGTCTGAAAACATTTTAAATGCTTGAAAATTGAGAGAAAATAGACCTATTTCTTAATTCATTTCTAGAAAAAAAGAAAAAATAAATGTAACTACGTTTTGATATCAAACTGATGGCTCATTTGGTCACTGCTAAGGTACTCAGTACTGAACTATCCCATTTTGATTATTAGACAGTACTTAGAAATCCCAACAAATGTAACAATAATTGCTTTTGGTCCATATATTAGGAAAAAATTGATGTCTCCATCCAGACTTTACTTACTTTAAAGAGGAGTCTCCAACAACATGACATCCTCTCAGACTAAGTTGTCTCAGGAACCCTCCACATCTTTTCGATATGTTTTCCACAACACGACCCTTTAATCATACAAAAGGAAGATTTTGTTGACTTTTATTCTGACATAACATCCTAACCATCCTAACCAAAATAAAAATATTCCTATATCCTACCAGAACTGTATCTTTGAATGTCTTTTTCTACTCTATGAAAAAAAAAGTTACCTGGTAAGAGAAGTGCTGTTCAGTTCAATCTTTAGTTAGCTCTTCATTTTTAAGTCTACCATACGTGGCTTGATTTTTTGTCTCAGCAAAACCCTATCCATTAAAATTATTAAAATGATCTTCAGATTAGCAGGAAATCTGTATAACTGCCCAGAAGCAGAACAGGAGGCATCTCGTTCCTTAGGGATCAGTTATTACTCCAGCAAACAAGTTTAAATTATCCACATAGGTGCACTTAGGCTAGCACGTGACTCTGAACCACAGCCTCTTGTAAGTCTCATTTCACAGTCCCTGCTGTAGGGATGCAACAGGATGGTGCTGGACACCTGGTGGGAGCAGTCACTGCCTCCAGAAGATTTGCCACCGCCCATCTGATAGCCTTTAAAGTTGTATTTATTTGTGTCTGTTCCTACCACTGGGAAATGCCACCAAACTTCTCACATCATGGATGTTATGTCTCCTTACTTGCCAAAAGATGGAGCACAGTTTATAAACAGAACTTCCTACCTGACCTCATGTTTGCTACAAAATGGTAGTTATTAACAATTTGAAAGCATTTTGCTATATGGGAGGAGCAAGCAGAACAGCATAGTACTTCTACTACTCTGAGCTGGAAGTAGCACTATGGAGAAAATTTTATTTAAGTTATGGTAAAAATACGATGTAGTAAAAATAAGATGAGATATCAAAAAGCAGGTAACCACTGCAACAACTGAGAAGATACACCTGGGTCTAATTTTAGAAAAATGAAGTAAAATAAAATCATCACCTAACAAATAGGAGAAATACATACCCAAAAGCACCTTTTATTTTCTTCTCTTTTATTTTAAATAAGGAATACTTACAAAATTATAGAGCAGTGGATTTATTTCCTCTCTGTATGCAAGGGTAGCAATTTTATTGGAACAGTAAAATGTTCCTTCTATTTTGTTATTCTCCTGTGATACTGTGTGAAAACATTT
Source organism: Penelope pileata (assembly GCA_013396635.1). Classification (NCBI taxonomy): domain Eukaryota; kingdom Metazoa; phylum Chordata; class Aves; order Galliformes; family Cracidae; genus Penelope; species Penelope pileata. The sequence goes on along the minus strand of WBMW01002380.1, from coordinate 134,918 downwards.
TATCAGAGCTTGTTTGTTAGTCTGTAAGTAACAGATTATCTCCTCTCTCAAACAAATTTGCATAAAACCAAACAAAAACTGAAGATCGTTATACACTTCATGAAATTAGATACATTTATTAGAGCCTTCCAATCATTCAGAATTATTTCCCAGCAGAGGCCAAATACCTTTACTGTAAGGATAAAGTCTTCTCAATTAATTGCATGTAATGCAGGCTCAATATACATGGGGGAAAAAACCCAAAACCTAATGCATTATGCAAAGAAAATAGAAACAAATAATGAGATAAATTTTCTCATAGCCATTTATTAAAGCAGGTTAAAAAAAATTAATATTAAATAAGACAATTTAAGTGCATTAATGCGTTCAGCTATTTGAATAATTCAGTGTCACTCAAAAACTAGTTCTTCAAACTATCCCAGCTTATATTTGGTACCACATATAAAGAGATCTTAAGGCACACTTAGCTTCAAGAAGTTCTTCACACATCTTTGCAACAGGAAAAAAAAAGTCCTTCATAGTATATCACTCTGTCTCAGTTTGTTCTGTATCATGCAACATCTCAAATAATCGAAAACTATGTTTTGTTGTGAAAGTTTCCCTGATAGTCTCAGATCAAGTACTGCTTGATGCTATGTGAAACATCAACAAATTGTACAACATCCAACTGAGCAAAAAAGTTTCCAAATACAGTTAGTAGTTCTTACCTGTCTGAAGTCTACAGACAAAAAAATGTTACTAAAACAGCTTAAAGAAAAACAGAGCTCTTAGACACTGGATGTGAATGCATCTCTCATTCAAAACTAATTTACGTAGTAATTATTGGTTTATTTATCAATAAATTTTAAGCATTTATACTACAAATGTACTTAAAATACTGAGGAAATCACATTCCTCAGAATCACAATAGTTCCTTACAGAAAAAGAGGATCATAACTTAATTTCCTTCACTCCCCTTAACGCCAGACTACAAATACAATGTCTGAAAGGGCAACACCATTAGGTACAACAAAGATAAACTCAGGAAAAATGCAAAAGCCCAACACTTTCTAAATAGCAGAAAGGTTTCAGACACAGAAAAGGCAGGCTAAGAGAAAGGCCACCGATCTGGTGGGCTTTGTTTATTATTTCTTAGCAAATGAGAAACATTAGTTTTTTTTAAACGCAAGTGAAAAGATGACATTAGAGCTCCACGACTTCTTAAGACAATTTGGATATTTGCAGATGCCAAAAATCTTTCTCCTACCTTCATCAGATCATCATAGTTAACAACAGTATAACAGATGAGTTGGCAATAAGATTTTAAGAGAACGATGAGAAATTTTATTCTGTATTACTGTAATGTTTCAGGAACTGTTGGAAACACGGTTTGCAAAATATACCAAATGATTCCCATCTGGATTTTATTCATGCAACTAAAAGCTTAAAATTCAGAAGCAAATTCATTACTGCATTCTAAGTGTAATTTGTATTATCAAACATAAATAATAAACTAGTCTAGATTCAATTACGGAATTTATTTCCCATGAGGTTTTGTATTCATCTTCCAATGTCATACTTCATTTTGTTATACACATCTATGATAGCATTAATAGAGATGTGTTTTTCTTATGGAACATAAGACTGCCCTAATCCTTTCAATATATGCTAAAAAGGACTTTAACACACATTTACCTGCACTTCAGTCAAGGTTCAAGCCTTAGGAAAGAAGTGTTCTAAGGTCCTAAGGTACACAGCAATCAAATCCAGGCCAAGTCAGCAATAAGGAAGGGTTTTTTAGCATTTTGTTTCAGTCTCCTAGAGCCAAGTGTCCAGAGAGCTTTCAGCACTAGATGGCACTCTCACAGAGACCAGAGACAATCAATAAAACTATCCCACTAATCATGAAAGCGAGCATCTCACTCAGTCCTTAGGCACTGTTTATCCTTTTTTTTTTTTCCCCTGGAAATCATTAGTTCTGAATTTCTGGAACCTTGCATATACAGAATATATGCAAATTATCTGATTCATTGCTGACAAACAAAACTCAAAAACGTATCCAGTGTAAAAAAGTCAAATACAGAGTTGTCTGTTTGCTCCTTCACTTGCTTTAGTGTCTTGAACTTTAGCCTTTAAAACAAGTGAACTCAAGCACAGTCTATGGGATACTCAACACGGCCTATGCTCTTAAACGTGACCGTAGGAATGAAATAAACAAAGACACTAACCTCTATATCCGTCTGAAAGTTAAACAGGTCTATTCTTTGCCAATTGCTTCCATCCAGAGCTAAAACATTCCATGCCTACAAAAAACAAATACAGTTATATACCTCCACTGCCTGCTCCCTTCAGTCTCCTCTCAGCAATTCAAATACAACAAACTCTCAAATACAGAAAAACATACATTTAGGTAGCACTTGTAAAAAAA
>WBMW01002380.1:28032-132481 GCA_013396635.1 Penelope pileata | reverse complement strand
AAAAAAAAAAAAAAAAGAGTGTAATTGTAGGTATTAGTAATCATAAAATATTAACTAGTTAAAACCAGTGCATTTGTGGAAATTAATTTCAAATCTCCTAAATGGATTACAATTCAGAGACTTATGCCCCTAAAAGATGTGTGTGAGCGAGAAATTAAATGCAGAACACATACATAGCATGGCTTAACTATATATATATATATATGGAGAGAAAAGTAAATGCACATGAGCTTCCAACAAAACCACAGCTCCTCAGCCTCACTAGTTACTATTCTGAGAGGAACGGCAACCTTTCAGAAAATTGCTGACTTTCCACTGTTTGGCTCAGGCCTTTCCATGTGCTGAGTTACATACACATTTGAGAATTTGTCCTTCACTTTTGAAGCAGGTCTTCAAAGCAGAACAAAATGAAAAAGCCAGAGAAACAAAAACATACTCGGAAAAACTTAAAGAATATCACATCCAACTGACAGGCAGTTCTGAGAGAAAAAATAACTTACTAATTCACCTTGGTTTTCTTCTGATGTACTCTAGGCTTTACCTGAAGGCTCTAACAAAACCTGACGTTAGCTAGCTCACAGAACTTACTGAAGTTGCAGGTCAGGATAATACCGGTCTGAGAATGAACTAGTTACACAATTACATATTAAAACAAATAAACAAAAGAAAAAAAAAAGGCCAATCCTTGTTAAAAGAATGGAGAAAAGCATGCAATTAAAAAGTTAATTCATGCTGCGTGGACTATACTTCACTGCTCACATTTTGTGCAGAACCAGAATATTTTTCATTATAATTCAAAAAAAAAGTAAGACTAGCTAAACGTAAAAGCTTGCTTAGCATGCTTTCTCTATTATCTTCTGTGTGCCTTTCTCCTCTACTAGTAGTCCATTTATTTAACACCTTTTGTACTTGGCAAGCAAATGATGGATGTACTTCTAAGACACATGGTGCACATTAACTGAGCTACATGGAATTTTAAGAAGAATACGAGTCTGAAAAATAGTGTTATACAGCCACATGCTTTATAAAAAGCAAATGCCATTATGCCAAAACAGGCTTAATCCTTTCTCCAGATATAGAGCCCACACTACTGGATATCTTTTCCATAGCCTTTAAAGAGAAGCTCGGCACATAGCAACTAATTCTACACATCCAAATGCAAAACTGGACCAACTGTATATTTGCTTTAATATGAGAGGCTGAGAGAAACACAAATACGAAGGAGATGGCCCTAAAACCCATAATTTGGGAGCAAATAAGGTAAGAGCTTCCCAAAGGACAACAACAGTAGAAATACATACCTTGGAAACTTGTGCACATCGACACAAAGTAACTATGTCCAAGAAAGAAAATATTCTAGAAAGAAAAACGATTAAAACATTTTATTATCATTTCAAACTAACACATGAATTCACTGTTCTATGGAAAGATTGCCAGTTATACAAGAAGCAAGTTAAATGAAATACGAGCATTCTATTAAATTATTTCACTTATTGAGACTTAAGGAGTAATACCACTGCCACCTTCTTAAGACACCTACATAATAAAATCAACAGGTGCTGCTGCAGAAAATCTCTTTTACATTTTTCCCTCCTCGGTACCCAAATATGTATGAATAAAACAATAGTTTCCTGGTTTTGTTTAATTCAGAGAAATTGGTTTATATACCTTTACTTGTGATTCAATCAAAGAAATAACTTACACAACTATAGGTGAGGATTTCAGAGGCTGGTTGTTGCGTTAAAGCGTTAATACCCAATTTGGCACTACAGGTCCGGTCACGTTTCAATGGAGTCCTACGACCAACCTTACGGAACCTGGCTGCATCCAATGAGAACTCTTACGACTAGCTTAAGGAATAGTGCAACTTAATGAATTGGAGCAGCTGATTACAGATTCTTTTGAATTGCTGGTGATACACACACAGTCTGCAGAGCATGTGTGAGTACCAATAATGTGAATAATACAGCGGATCGCAAATAAAAATGGAGTAACTCAACAGAGACTTCTAAGCTTCATGTGGGAAACCCTCGGTATAAGGGAGCAGGGGAGAAAGAAAGGCTCAGCCTGTCAACTGGTTCCAGAAGCCAGCGATGTCGTCTCAGTTTGTCTGTGACTGTATCTTCCCCAAAATTCCTTCTCCCTTAAGCCATTTTTATACAATTTTCTTACTTTCAAGTGGAGCTTGAGTGGTGCTAATCACATGTATCTTTGTTGAGATTGGCGCAACAAAAAATTGAAAAGCTGCTCACTCAGAATGACTACTATGCAGTTCATCGGTTCCATAGCACCACCAAGTTCCTCTTCCTATGATTTTATCAAAGAGCCTGGGCACAGATTTTTACACTTTGCTCCACCCTCTGTGCTGTACCTTCTAAGAGTACGCATACCAAGCTCCCCTGGTGTTACTGAGACCTAAGGTTTGCAGATCTTATGTTGCTTAGGGAACTACCACGGGACAGACTCCTTGCATATTTGCTGCATTCCACCGTGGAGGTTTCTTCAATGCTATTCTTCTTTTAAAAGGGGAATATCCCAGAAAGTCTCTTCTAACAATTACTCCACATAATGCACCCTGAGACTGCAGTCACTCAAGCTTTGCAGTATTTAGAAGGAACTGGGGAAGTCACATGCAGTCTTGTTAATAGGATTAGAGTTCAAGGGGCTCTTGGGCTGCTCACTATTTATTGGGTAAGATGATTGGCTCACAGTCACAGTATTTAGCAGGACAGTGTTATCACCAAAGCATACAATCATTAAAGTTGGAAAAGACTTCTAAGATCATCAAGTCCAGCTGTCAACCCATCACCACCATGCTCACTAAACCATGTCCCTCAGTGCCACATCTCCACATTTCTTTAATATCTCCAGGGATGGTGACTCCACCACTTCCCTAGGCAGCCTATTTCAATGCTTGACTATTCTTTCAGAGAATAAATTTTTCCTAATATCTAACCTGAACCTCCCCTGGCACTATTTCAAGCCATTACCTGTCGTCCTATTGCTGTTACCTGGGAGAAGAGGCCGACCCCTACCTTGCCACAGCCTCCTTTCAGGGAGTTCTAGAGAGCAGTAAGGTCTCCCTGAGCCTCCTCTTCTCCAGAATGAACAACACCAGTTCCCTCAGCTGCTCCTCACAAGACTTGTGCTCCAGACCCCTCACCAGCTTCACTGCCCTTCTTTGGGCACACTCCAGCGCCGCCATGTCTTTCTTGCAGCGAGGGGACCAAAACTGAACTCAAAACTTGGGGTGCAGCCTCACCAGAGCTGAGTACAGTGGGACAATCACCCTCCCGGTCCTGCTGGCTACACTATTTCTGATACAAGCCAGGATGCCATTGGCCTTTCTGGCTACCCGGGCACACTGCTGGCTCATGTTCAGCCTGCTGTTGACTTATACCCCCAGGTCCTTTTCCATCACGCAGCTTTCCAGCCACTCTGCCCCATGCCTGCAGCATTGCATAGGGTTGTTGTGACCAAGGCGCAGGGCCCGGCACTTGGTCTTGTTGAACCTCATACAGTTGGCCTCAGCCCATTGATCCAGCCTATCCAGATGCCTCTGTAGGGCCTTCCTACCCTCAGGCAGATCAACACTTCCTCCAAACTCGGTGTCATGTACAAACTCACCAAGGGGGCGTTCAAACCCCTCACCCAGATCATCAAAATAGATATTAAATAGAACTGGACCCAATACCGACCCCTGGAGAACATCACTAGTGATCAGCCACCAGCAGACTGAACTCCGTTCATCACCGCTCTCTGGGCCTGGCCCCCCAGCCAGTTTTTTACCCAGTGAAGGTTACACCTGTCTAACTCAGGAGCAGCCAGTTTCTCCAGTAGAATGCTGTGGGAAACAGTAACAAAGGCTTTACTAAAGTCTAGGTAGGCTACACCCACAGCCTTCCCCTCATCCGTTACGTGGATCACCGAGTCACAGAGGGAGATGAGGTTGGTCAAGCAGGACCTGCCTTTCATGAACTCGTGCCAGCTAGGCCAGATCTCCTGGCTGTCCTGAACATGCTGTGTGATCACACTCATGATTATCTGCTCCATAACTTCCCCTGACAATGAGGTCAAGCTGAGCAAGGCCTTGGGTGTAATGGCCAGGCCAAAGGAGGAGGTGGGGGAAGCACACCATCACGCTGCTGAAGAGTAAGACAAGGGACAAAGCACACTGACAAGTACATATTCGAGAATCTAAGTACAAATACAAAGCACGATGACCCAAATTTCTAAAAGGGTATGTCACAATGACTACCAAGCCTAACACAGTATCTTTTTAAAATTCCCTTTAAAATAAACTATTACAATTCAAAATTTAGCATTACTCTTTTGATCAATGAACCAATTCTTCATGGCTGCTAAGTCTTAATAGATTCCTAAAATAAACGTTTCACTGTCAAAATGAAATTTTGCTAAATACCATTTCCAAGAAACAATGAAACCAGTTCAAAGGATGTTCTCAGGGAATAGAACATATTAGCTTAAGCATAAAATATAGATCCCACTCCAAAATCATTTTCTACCACAGAGAATGAAAGATATGAAGTATCAGAAAGATGTTACTGTAATTCACATATAAACTATTACCTGACATTTTCAGTCATCAAAACACTGAACAGTAATAACAATTTCAACTTATAACAAATATTAACACCGAGAAGCAAACACAACTGGTATAACACACATGGTTATCTTAGATTTACAGAAGCTGAAGCACAAAAGACACATTTCCAAATTATTTCTAATGAAGATATGAAGGATTTTGACAAACCATGTCATGACACATTACTCTCATCTAAAGAAAGCATACATCATGCTTTGGAAGCGATGCAAGTTCTACTGGAAATAAGAAATAACAGAAGGAATTGCAAGATGTTGAAGAAAACGTATTTTATATATCCCATCTACTGAGCTGTCTAGCAGTCTGTCTTCACATTTGACTGTTTATTACTGGTATGAAATTAATGTTGATGCATGATTTCTGTTGAAAAAGTAGATTGAAACCAAATGAAGAACAGATGTATTTATTTTTGTTCCATTCTGTATGGAGTGACTTTTTACAAAGTCACAAAGTAGAAGTTATTTTGTGTTAAAAGGAAAACTATTTTAGTAAGTGTAAACATGCATGATCCTTTTAGACTTTTATTTTTGTTCTGAAGAAACTGAAAAGCAGCTGAAGCTGTCCTCATCAAAATAAATGACTTAAACAATATTAGGAGGCATTCTAACCCAGCAAAATCTGAATAATTATCATTCAAGTAAATAATACCATAAATAAGAGATACTTGTAAATTCTTTCATAATTGCTAAGAATCATTTTGCCAACTTGTCTGAAAATGTTTTTTCCAAACTCTTCTATTTATTTACCCTCTTATAGTACAGTCTTATATGCAAACCACTAAGAAATTGCTTCTCTACTTCCAGCCTCACAGAACTAGCAAACCCTTACCGGTCAGGGAAACTATCAAACAGGACACAAGACTGTCAGGTTTTAACAGCTTTAAAATCCAACCAAAGAACTGAGATGGACATGGCAACACTGACATTGTCTGGCACTTAGGGTGAAGGGCTATGTCAGAAGGCACTTGTCATTTTAAAAAGTGAAGAAAATTACCATATAGGCCAACTGATGGTTGTATAGCACGTCTGTCCTCTATGACCATGACTACGTAGGTGGAAGCTAATGCAGCCAGCAGCAGGATTAATTTCCACTTAAGTCTTTGGCACAGATTAGTTCAGGAAACTGGAAATGTAACTAGTTAGTAGATCCACAGTAAAGTTTATCTGTACTCCCTTCCTGCATCCCAGGCCATTAATTTTTCCTTAATTATCCTGTATTGAGCCCAAGAAGATAAGACAATCTGCTTATCCATAATCAGAGTTCTTCTAGACTTCTCGTCCCTAGGCACACACCACTCTGGACACATAAATGCCTCATGAGCTCTGTCTTGGAGATCTTTCAATGCTAACAGAACCTGCTGCATGCATGAAACTCATGCCAGAGACACAAAGAGTTGCACAAGCTCACAGTTCCCCAACTTCTTTAAGGTAAACTTGTATTTGACTAAAGCCTAAATTCCAGAAAATGATTTATTCTTGATTCAAAAGCCTTCAAGGGGTGGAAAATCACCACCTTCTCAGATAGTTCGTTCCACTGGTTAATCATGTTGTTATACTATTTGCCTTATTTCCAAGGTGAATGTCTGACTTTCAGCTCTATGCTTTCCTCTGCTTTTCCTCACCAAATTAAAGAGTGCTTTCACAGTTAGTACTTTGTCCTTACAGAGTTTTAAAGTCACTTATCATGTCACCTCTAATTGTTTTTACTTCAATTCTTTAAATCTCATCTTCTCTGCACGTTCTTTTCCAGTATGTTTCTTCAAAGGTAGACATTAGAAGCAAGTGCAGTGTTAAAACGTTTATTGGTACCAACAAAGCTGTGCAAGGACATGAAGTATTATTTCACTGCTTCCATTTTCGGAGCTGTTGATTGTAATAACCTTTTTGACACAAAATCAGACAAGGAACTTACAGTATCTTATACATTTCACTTTCATATCCTCTACTATGATGACACATCCCAGACCACAGCTCTTTATGTGAGACTGAAATGGGACATTCCTTAGTCCTATATCCATGTAAAATTAAACTGTAAAATTAATCTTGTCTGAATGTCCCCCTATTCAATGTTATTCAGACTTCCTTGGGAGGGCCTTTTCCTCACATTTTTGTGTCATCTACAACTCTTACCTCCAGTGTCTTATGAAAAAGTCATTTCCAAAATATGGAGTAGAAAAAAAATTAGGAAAATGCTATTGGGTCTAGCAGGCAGTTTTTGCAACAACTGTTAACCAAATCTGAATCCTTTCAATACGTACTGATATGCTATACAGGCTACTTTTAAATCAAAAGGCCAAACATTACAGTCAAACGCCTTAGGAGATAGACGGAACTTGGGTTGGAAGAGCCAACTGATTGTTTAATCTCAGAGTGATATTGTCCAACCAATTTTTTCCACAAAATTACAACAACTGTCAGTTATATTCCTCTTTCAATTTTCTATCAAACAAGTCTATAGTGAGTTTTTCCACTACGTATTGAATAGGAGGCTGTGTTTTCTAGTCATCTCCCATATATTTCCATACATACTCCATTACTCCCCTGTGCTACCAACAGAACTGTGTCTTTCCAAAAACAAAAACAGCTGATGTCAATTCTATTATTTTGTGTCCTTCCCTACGGAAACACAGAAAGAGAAAGCTATTTCTCAAAATCCCAACACTGTACAACATAGTGCTTACAGAATGAGAAACAAAACTGTCCAAGAGTCAAACTGCTTCGCTCTTGTCTTTCTAAGGCCCTTGCCAATCTGACCACATAAGGAACAAGCTTTTGCAGTAGTATCCTGGCAATTACTCACTCCAAGTATTTTGACACAGTACGATATGGATTGATTACAAGTGGATAACAATATGCATACACTAAGCACTGGTTGGTTTTGCTCTTTAAACAGTTTTTTCTCAAAATTTTCTAGAATACCCAAGCACATAAAGTGACATGGGAAAAGAGCATCAGCCACTCTCAGCATTTACTACAGATCTCTGGCTTGAATGCGTATTGTTGCAAAGTCTTTCCACTGCCACAGAACCATCCTGTCTTTTTCCTTAAATGACACATTCAACAAATTTCAAACACCACTATAAATATTCATATGTGAAGGGTTTCGCTTCTCCCTTCTTTCTGCCATCTCATTAAACACCCCCCTGAGGTATGAGGCATCTCACTGACACAGTCCAGCCACATGTACAAAGGTTACAGTAAATAAGGGTAGGCTAGAAAAACACAGATAAGTGGAATAATCACACTCATAATAAGTAGAACCTTGCATGCATAAATTTTCAAGGTAGGGACACACTGCATTGCAAATTTCAGTAATATCTTAGTCAATAAAAACCCATAATAATATATGTATTGGAAACATAAACGGTGAGGCATATTAAAAACTTCAGGAGCCTGACTTTTTTTTTTTTTTTTAAAGTGTCTTTCAGCTTATTTCTGTCACGTTTTTTTCAGCAGTATGTCACAGAAATACTGACAATAACCAACTTCTACATGCAGCACACATCGATTGACTCACCTAATGCTTGACCTTTCAGGTCAATTATTCAAAGAAATCCTTTTTTTTTTTTTTTTTTCACTAGAGATGTGCTATTTTCTCAAGTGAAGCATTTAAATTAGAAACTGTGAGACACTCCAAAATTTTTATCCCACAATTGCCACTTGTAAACTACTCAGGCTATGATGCGTTTCTCAGCTTATCTAAACAGCAAGCCTTTCATTTAAAACCTGGCACCAAAAAAACACTTCTTCACATGCCAAACCTTTGCTTTTGCTAAGATGATTATTGCTACACAATACTTACATAAGTATTAGTAATTTCAAAAGAAAAGGCTGTCTACAGGATATCTAACATTTATTTTCAGTTTAAACCTGAAGTCACTTTTTTCTACAAATAATCAGCTCTGCTGGATTCATTTTATAGCTATATGATGGCATTTAACTTTTTATGGTCTATACACTACTTGCAAGACAAGTGGATCATATTACTCAGTTTAAAAAAAATTTTACCTAAAGCATGACCATATGTAGCAACTGAAACATTTTCAGTACCTAATTCTCTTAGTATCTTAAGCAAAATCTCCAGGGATCAAATCAAGGACGGATAGTTCTGTTTAATTTACCATCAAATATACAGAACACAGCAACCACATCATGTGGAAATTCCTTCTGTCAATTATATCATTAATAAATAGAACTACATTATGCAAACCATTCAGTAACTTTGGTCTGAAAATGAAATACAGAAGATAGCATAGGCATGCATCTCCGTGAGCCTGACATATAGTTATTTGGATATTATGGATGTATAATGCAACTTTAAAGGACTTGGTTTTGCAGCCTTTTACAAGTCAAGCTGCAGACTTGAACATAAAACATGTATATGAGGTACTCTGAAAAATTTCGACCTGTGAAACAGTTTATCTAGTGTTTTCCAAAAAGTCAGATATATGCTAGAACCAGTTTCAGCATCCTTACTCAGCTCAATTTCACCCAAAACAGCTGGTGTGACGTAAGACTTTAGAGCAATCAGCTGATTGCACCAGTTATCCAATGATGATTAAATGAACAGGAAGAATCTTGAGCAGAAAAACTAACAATTATTAGAAAAGATTCCTAAATAATATTAGCATCATTTAGTCTCCCATATCGCTGTGAATCTCACTGCACTGTTTACAAAACCAAAGTTAAAGCACAAAGTTTCAGAATTCTTTCCTGGCTAACATTTTTCTCCTTTTACCTTTCTCCCTTCCCAAGACCAAACACTTCAAACAAAGGGCCAAATGAAGTCCCATCCTTTATTTAGTCATGGATCAGTAAAGAACCTGCAGCCCAAGGGAGGAAAGCTAAGAGGACTGCCAGCCATGCTCTCTCTCCTCCAGCTACACTGCCACCCTCAAATCCATCATGCCTTCCTAAAACTGGAATATTTGCAGAGGGCAGATGATCCAGACTTCTAACCTTAAAAGCTTAATAATGGGATTGTCCAGTTTAATCATTTCTCACAAGGGCAGGATGAGCTGCAAGGTTCTGTAATTTCTAAAATTGTACATGCTGCAGGTCATATGACTTCCTAGTTTCATTAGCTAGATCTTTGTCAAAGCTTCAGCTACAGACTTCATCTACAGCTTTTCGTAGTGAAGCATCAGAACAGCAGAAAGAATTCCATAAGGAACAACAAAGCACAGCTAAAGATCTTTTTTAATTTACAGAAAAGCATGTGATAAATGAAAACAGGACTACTCTGAGGCAGGCAGGAATCCCTGACAGGGAATACAACCCAGAGAGGAATAAATGCCTCATGCATCCATACAGGCCAGGGTCGATCACATGGAAAGTATCCTTGCACAAAAGGACCTGGGAGTCCTGTTGAGCATCACATTGAGCACATCTCAAAGGAGGAGGCTTTGAGGACATCTTATCAGTGTGAACAAATATTTGATGGGAGTAAAGATCACACTCTCCTCTGTAGCCTGAGGGCCTGGTGACAGGAAAATAGGTTCAGTGTTGTCAAACACCAAACCAGGTTGACTCCAGAGAGGTTCTGAAGCCCCAATACTAGTAGGCAGTCAAAACTTGACAGGGCAATGCCAGGAAATGCCTGGTGCAGCTGACCCTGCTTCCAGCAGTGGGTTAGACTGGACCATCTCCAGAGTTTGCTTCCAACCACAGCTAGTCAATTTTATGAACACAAATTTTATTTTTATTAAGTCATTTTATGAAGTACAAATTTGGCAACTGTAACACATCTTACTAAATTAAAGCAGTTAGCCTGCTGAGTATTTAAGAGTGGTTTACCCAGCAGCCCATAGTCCCAATGCGACTGCTGGCCATTCCGCCTATCCTAGTGGACATCCCTTTCCAGGAGAGAAGGGATTATACTGCCTGGGCACCAAACAAGCACAATCAAACATACCCACCCTGTGCACTCAAGGCTTGACAGATGTGGAAAAAACACATGGTGCTCTAGTGGTATGCAGCCTAGAGAGGTTCCATAAACCCTGATCCTCACAGCCACAAAGGATATGGAAAATTCAGTTAGTTTTTGAACTAGGATTTGCTAAGCTTAATCACACTTGTAGCTATGCTACTGCCCAGGAGAAAAAACATTGAAAAAAAGACCTCTCATCCTGATGTCCATATCCGCATCAGGAAGACACAGATAAGAAAGTTCATTTCTTCTGTAAACAGTTTGAAACTTACTGACAAAAAAAACCCACACAGTATAAATGGTTGGGATTGTTATTTAAACTCTCTAGCATTAAAACCGAAAGAATGAAAATAATATTTGGTGGGTTTTTTTTTGGTAGGAGTTTCTTTTGAATTGCCTTTGTGCTTCGATGGCATTTCTAGCATAGAAATTAAGAACAACAACATTTTTGGGGAGGGGTGGGGGAAATTCCATGTGAAATGACTTAAATCACTGATACTTCAGAACATTTGGCTTTGGTAATTTATTAATCAAGAGTGAGTTTATGGCTCCAGTTTCAAGGTAAATAACAGCTCCAAATGGAATTAGATCTTGATTAGTTAAATAGATTCTAAAGAGAAGCTTAAGAGTATATATTAAAAAAACACAGCACACCAAAATGAAACAAGTGGTAATGCGTGATTCTGAGTTGTGCAAGTCACTGTTAGATCCCCTTTAGCTGTTACTCCAGCTTTGAATGTTTGTTATTTGCTTTTGTTTGTTTCAATACCCTTTGTCACAAGTACGTTTTTACCAGGGGATAGTCCATTTATAAGAAAGTTCAAATTGTTGAAGCAGAAACATTAAACGAAGTATTTCCTTTTCATAATTCCCAAATTTTACTGAGTATCTTGGCAAAAAAGAAAAAAAAAAAAAAGAAAAAAAGAAACACTCCATTCCCAAATCCCTGTTCTGCATTAATACTGTGTACAAAGGCACTTGTACAACTTTCAGCTTGTGCTCTTACAGCCTCTCACATTTTAAAAAGGAATTACATTTAAAATGTTTCTGTCTCAAACACTCAATTTTAAGCTTATGTTCACATTTGTTTATGAACAAACCTTAAAAACTTAAACATTAAGTAGAGAATGGCAGCTACCTCCCACAGTTACAAACGGCCAAACTTGCTAAGAACAATCATTTTTGAGTGTTCAGTACCTCTTACAAAGAATTCAGAAAATGCGTACAGAGTAACTTAGTGGTATGTCAAAGAACTGAAAAATATAAACTTGCATCTGGAACTGATCTTGGTAAGAATTTCATAAACAATACATGTTATTTTGAAGGTGAAAAATCTGTCATCTGAAACATGGCTCATTTAACCCACTTCAACTCATCTGTACAATTAAATACTGCGACATTTCACCTTCAATAGCAAAGATTGCTGTTCAGTGCTTGATAACCTCAGGAAAACATTCCTGTTTTACAGTGCACACAAAATCTTTTATTTTGATTTTAGACCATATCTTCTCTCTCCGGCAGACTAGAATAAGACTTCAAGCAATTACATAATTTAGAATCAGAAACAACCAAACTGATACATCAACAGTATTATACAGATTATTAATCAAATTGATTGTTCGGGAGCTGCTTATACAAGTAAAACTTATTTCCTTTGACTTCAGGATGTAAACAAATCTATGCTTCCTGTAAAAAGAAGTGTAATTGTGCCTTGTGTGTGCAGCTTGTGCCTGGTGTTGAGCAAAATAAGTTCTCTGATTTGCATGCCTGAAATACATCTATGCAGGGATTTAGCACAGAGCAGCTACAACTCTCCAAGCTCACATTAACTTCCTAATACAGAAAGCTCCAGTATATAAAGATAAGGGCAATATATTTGTTAACTAGAAGTATGGAGATCAATGTTGATAGGAAGCAAGCAAGGACAACGAGACTGATAACAGCGTATCAAATCCAGACTCTTGCCTGTGGAGTCACATACCCATTTCCAGTGGTCATTAACCACGAAGATGTGACTAGAAAACCAAGCAAGTGATTAAAATAAACAAGAGGCACAGGTCATGAACAAGATAAAGCTTCTGGAAAGTAATTCAATATTTTGCTCTTCAGCCAGGAAAACGACAGAATTTTAATTATTAAGACTACAATTTAGTGTTTTAGAGAATTCTTAAGTGCTTTATCAGACACTGATAAATATTGCAAAACGAGTACCACTTTTATTTACCATGGTCTGACCAATGATAAAATAGTCATTTAGTTTCTCTGTAACTCAATCCTCAAGGCAGCATGCCTAACCTCAGATAAACATTGAGGATACAAGTTGCAATTTTCTGATTAATCAGCTTTTGTTAGAAATTTTTCCAATTATTCCAAAGCGGGAATGGGCTTTAAAACCTTTCAGTAATTTACCTCAAATTGAGGACAGAACTTCTGCTAAGCCAGAGAAAAAAAAAAAAAAGACTTGATCAATAGCTTGGTATCGGTGTACTCCCTTCAGAATATGGAAAAGACCTCATGCTGATCTTTTTTTAAAATTGCTAAACCTGGCACACATGCGCTAGGGATGAGAAAAAAAAGATGAGGAAGAAGAACGACAGGACATGCTTTTAAAAGTCACAGTTTTGTTCCAACGAGGTGGAAGTTTCAAAATCAGGAAGACTGCTGTGTTACAGAGAAAAGCATCTCCCATAGCTCTAGATGTCAAGATGTTAAAAAAAATACAGTTAGAAATAGTCAGCTAAATTTTACAGCGATTATGCATCATTTAAGTACCTACAGTTCCTAGCTAAGAAATATCAGCAGCATTATAACAGATTTTGTGTTGCAGCTTTTTCTGTATTTCCTTTCTATTTCCTCTACGGTTAAGCACACAGTGGTAATGCACCATTTCAAATATGCAAAGCACTATGTTCAATTTCACTGTTCTTTAATTTCTGGTAATTTTTCCTCTACAGTAATGAAAACACTAATGAAAAGCTGAGCAAAAAAGCACTATGTAGCAATAAAAACAAATAACAAACATGAAAAAGTTTAATTCTTCATTAGCCAATCCACAAGCTGCATGTTCTTACGTGCAAGAAAAGGTGCTGCTGGAGCACAACTACTGAGTTCCTCTCCTACCTTGGGTCCCAAAACTTTGCTTCTCCTGTATCTGATTGAATGCTCACATTTGAAAAGTCTGGTGACTAAGACCTATTATTCAAGTACACGGACCCTACAAGTACGGTTTATATCAGAACCTGTAATAGCTTCTACATTTATGGTACAATTTATGAACATTAGTAGTTTGTAGGCATAAAGGAATTGAAACTGATTCAAGTGACAAAAATTAAACATCTCTGCTGTTGACAACAAATACAATTTTCACTTCCTGAGTAGCTGGAATAAATGCAGGAATAAAAAACAATACAAAACAAACAAACAATAAAAAAACACAACACAAAGAAGCAAAACCATTATATAATTTCCTAAAATAAAAAAGAATGATTTCTCAAAAAAAAAGGCAAAAAAAAAACAATAGAGAAGGAGACGTATGCTTTTACAAATGCATGAACAGTACTTGTTTTTCCCATCGTTTATATGTTTACCGGTCCTTCATTTCGTTTTTGGTAACAAAAATTGATTATATAATCACTGCCACGTTTTACAATCCAGCTCCTGAAGCTTGACATTCTGATGCAAAATCTTATAGCACAGAATGGAAGCAAGTAAAATACAAATGAATAAATATTATCTGTCCTTCTACATGCCAGAAGGACTAGCTGTACAAAATATACACAAAATACAAACACACTGTTATCGCCCTTTATTACGCACAAAATTTACAATATATTTTGGGAAACTTGCAAAGTCAGAACACTCCAGTATTAATTACATCCACTAAATTTTCATTTGCTTCCAATGCTTTTTTAAACTCATGCTGTTTGAAAACTTTATGACCTTTAAAATACACATTTTTCTGGCAATTTACAGGAGAAAAATAAGATTCACCTTCAAGGCTGTGATATCTTATTGGAAAAGTTAATACCGTTAAATCTGCAATAGTCTATCTCAGCCTTCATTTCTGATTCTTTTGCTGATAGATAAGGGTTTAGTTTCAGATAACAATGCAAGACTGCAGCTACCATATAGTATGTTTCCTAATGCTTTTCTATAAGCATATATATTACAAGAAAGCAAATATGTAGTTGTCTGAAAACATCACTTAAATTACACAACTTATAATAGCTCTGCAGGATTCTTACACAAACGCTATACCATTAAGCATTTATATAACCTTTCACTTCTCATAATATAGAAGAGGGGAAACAGTGTTACTTGTCAACTGGCAAACTGATAGCACTGCAACAGCTAAAAGGGGAGGTCATTTTTCCTTTAGCTTGAATAGTACTACAAATCAAAGTTTTTATTTTTAGCAGAGTATTTCTTTCGCAGAAAAAAAAGTTGCAAATGAAATTCCCCCTTCAGTTTATTCAAACTATTCTACCTGTCTCAAAGCACGACTGATCCCTCCAAACTAGTCTTGAGATCACTGCAGTCCACATTAGACAGATATCCTCCTCTTTGTCTGCCCAATTATTTGGGTCTACTTGAGAAGGAACAAATAATCTCGTTTCAAACCTTTCCAAAAAGGCTTCTCACCTGAGAAGCTGAGGGCTTCTATCGTTTACTCAAGCGTGGTAGACACTCTGTAGAAAACATACAAGAGATGTGATACTGCCTTGAAGAAGAACTTACAATCTAACACTGGGTGTTTGAGAAATAACGATATTCAGGTGGGTAAGGCAAGGAGAAAGAGAAAGGACTGCAGTGTAAGTCCAGTTGCTTCCTTTGTTTAACTTCAGAGTACATGATTATTGCAATAAATAAATACATTTAGAGAAGTGGTAGTATTTCTTAAGTCTACCACCAGAAAAAGGTTTCCAAGTTTTAATGAAAATAGTGGGCTGCTTTTTACAGTCAAATTATGTAAGCTTAAATACTTGATGCAAATGAGAACAAGACCAATTCCTGCGATACAAGTGTTTACATTTCACTTCCAGATTTTTGTAACAAGATATTAACTGCCTTTCTTTCAAGTGTCAAATATCAGTGGCTTTTTATATTAAGAAAAAGCCGTAGGATTTTCCAACAGTTTTCATTTGCGTCTGATCTAAGCAAGAAACAAACGAAGTGCATCTGATGACACTTAACAGCATTTACCATTCAGCTCCTGTGCTGCAAGCAAAAGGTTTCCACTACCACTGATTTACTCTTCTTAAATTAAGACTAGACTGCATAGTTGATATGATAAAAATAATCAGGATGTTAATTGCGCTCAGCGCAGCAATATTGAACCTGTTCTGTCATACTAATACTGCAAGACAACTTTCAAACATGTTGTGACACAAACGGTTGTAGGTATTGAAAGACACAGGCTCAGGCTTACAAAAGCATTTATGTTTGTACAAAAATTCCACACTGATAAGCCTTTAGACACTCGGGTTAAGCCATTTTCTTTTTATCCCACAATGAAAGCTAAGGCACATCATGTAATTAGTAACCTGTTTCAGAATAAAACGTCGCTGCTATCTCATTTTCTGAACTACATCAACAAATTCTGCTAAATTACAGAAATGGGATGCCTAACACCTGTACAGTGCGAAGGACAGGCATTCCCACAGATAATAGCAGGAGAGTCCTACTGTTAGAAAAAAAGTGCTTCAGCTTAAGAGGTGTAGCACTGAGTGCAACAAAGCCATGCTACTACAATTTGTGTTCAGGGCATCATTCAGTGATGCTTCTCATTTATTCACACTTCCTAAACAGTTCAACAAGGCTAATTTACAACTTCAACACCACGGGGAATGAGTACTTTGGAATAAAAAAGAAAATCTTTTAGAAATTCAATTCCTTTAACAAAAGACTGTTTCTTTAATACCACCAAGAGACCATTGTGATAGTACAGACACTGAAGTGATAATATTTTAGGAACATATTTTGAATACACAAGATTGCAAAATACCATTGCTTTGGATATTCTCCAACTTCCAATCAGACAGGAAGCAATGACATACAAAAGCCTACCCAAGCACCTCTTTAGTGTATTAAAAAATCATCAGCTCAGTTTTAATAACACCATCACTAGAACTGTAATTGCACCATTATAGGTAGACATTTCTTTTTGCACAAAGAGTGGGCAGTAATGAAAACTACAGGCAGGTAGAGAAGATGCTGCTGAGCAGGTGCAATTTCACCTCCCAAGTGGTCACATGGAGTTGAACAGTAGGTAGGTGCCTTGCAGTTTCCACTTTGCTTGAAATCAACTTTCAACATGTCGAGCGTGTGAAGACATCCACCGGTGCCTCAGCCATGGGCTAAACTTACTGATCTTGTTGTGTACTGATCTTGGTGTTATAGCTAACTCCTGCAAAAGTGATCTAATCACACAGCAGCAAACTGATGAAACGTATGGCTGGTCAAATGATTACTAGAAGTAGAATCCTCCTGTTGGTTCTGTAACCATGAATAACATAGACCAACAGTAATGGTGACAGGCATTGCTTCCCACTGCAGTCATTTTTTGAAAGCTTTGAAGTTCTATTTCTATTTGTTATAACGAAGTTCACAACAAGAAGAGTGAGTAACTATTGTAAGGAATCACATTGGAGATGGGATCACAGGCTCTTCAGACAGCTAAACATTGTGCAGTGTGGAAAAAAATACACTACAGCCATGGGGACATTTTATTTCACTTCTTTTTATAATATGCAAGAAAAACAATCACTATTAACTACATCATCTGTGGTAGAATGTAATTTGAACACATTAAAACAAATCAAGAGCAACCAAAAGAAAACAGGTTCAAGAATTCCAAGATTTATAACAGACATGCTGCTATTTATTTGAAGAATGAATAGCATTTTGTAGTCTGTAAGCCCCATAAGCAATACATTACCCTCAGATTTTTACTCCTTAACACATTATCTTGAATTACCTTAACAGAAGTTCTTTGGGTAATTTTTTGTTAATAAGGGCTTCATCACTATTTGAGAAAACCTGGAAAAAGAAAGAAAAAAAAAATCATTTAAAAAGACCAACAAGAAAAACAGCTTTTAGAGAATCTTCTATTTAGGAGCTTAACTCTTAAATTATCATTAATGCCAAGTTTTCAACATATTGTTTGGTGACCCCATAAATCATTTCAATACGCAGAACACAGCCACACTCACACATGCACTTGCTCTTTCCTAGTGCTAAGATTCAACTGCACGAAATTTATGGAGCCACTTTGTAACTATCAAATAAACAGTAAGAAACGCCCCATAAAGAAGTGCTTTAGGTAGCAGTAGAAGTTCTAGCCATAGCAAGACACACAGGAACATGAATCCATTGCATAGTTTAAAACCATCCCATTGCAGAAAACAGAAACTGGACATGTTCTGTACTGTAACTTCTATACTGTTCTATACCGTATATTGTATACAGTTCTGCACTGTAAATTCTTTGGCCTAGGTACAGGAAGATGGAGAAACTATAATGATAGAATGATGTAAAGAACTTACTGCCAGAGTGGTATGGCAGCAAGAGATGCACTTCAAGAAACGCTAGAAGAAGAACACCAAGTGTCTCTCACCCAGTATTTCCTATTACTAATGCATCTCCCAAGAAGACACTCAATTCCACCATCAACACATATCGCATTCTTGGTATCTATTTGCTGTGCTTCTTGGTTAAAAATAAATAAATAAAAAGCTCAACAAGAGGTGGCTCTGAAAAAAGGTACATAAGCAGAGAGTGAAAAAAGTTGAATGTAAGCTTCTGTCTTCATAGAAAAGGAGACAGCACAAAGTACATCCCTGGGAATTCTGAAATATCTCCCTTAAAAACACAGTAAGATCAGAAAGCTGTAACTTCCTTCTGGCTGCCACGAAGAACCTTCTTTCTTCTCCAGTATGCGGCTCATTTCAGATCTAACTGTGTAGCATTGTTTCTCAGTTTTGGTACCACACCAAAAGCCACTTTTTGCATGCACCATCTCTGTGCATAGCAAACAGGCTATTCACACATCTAAGAGCAATAAAACTACATTTCAACAGCACCAACAAGTTTAACCAAGCTTCCTTTTCCTGCAACTGGAGCTGCACAATTATTAACAGATCAGTGACCGCAGAGGTTCAAAGCTTAAAACATATGCCTATGTACCCCAACAGGACAACTCCATTTCCTCCTGAGAAGATGCATCCTTGGCTGTAAGGAGTTCCATGCAGCTGCCCACAAGTTCAGGTTTGCTCTGGTTTTGCTCTGCATCCAATATCCACTGCTGTCAGTACTTGCAGTCTTTATGCTGAAATACACTACATGCATCACTGGTTTTAGAACTGGTTGACTGCTTCAGAGCATGGAAATGGATAGATTTATGGATTATGTGCACATATGCCATTTTAATATTACATGCTACTCACAGCTTGTAGGTTATAGCATGAAAGTCATAGGATATATTAAGATTTTTTCTCTACAATAACAGTCAAAACAAATCCCTAGCGTTCATTGTTGCACTCACTCAGAAAAAGGAGACATATGTCATTCTCACAGGGCACATGAACACCAGGGTGGTGGTGGGTAATGTGCATTGCAGTCAGAAAAGGAAGCTACCTCCAAGAGTGCACACAAGGTCTGTGCTAAACAGACAGGTGAACTTAGACCTCATTAATTCTAGCCCAGTATCTGAACACACAGTGTCACAAATCTTTCAACTTAATCATTCTACAGTTGTAGACACTTCCTCAGAAGTTTTGATATCCATCCAGAATATACTTTCCATTTATATGCAAAAATATTTTTAAATAAAGCTACTGTGCAGGCTCTTACTAGTTTACAAGTGGTTCATCACTTTGCCAGTGCATCAGCTATTATTATCCTGCCTCTTTTTACACTGTAGACTCCCAGATATACAGTAACATGGACATATGCTCACTACGTGAAGATAATGTCGTGTTTAAGTTAATAAGACATGAGCAAGTTGCTATTGAATACAAACAGATTCGATGCATGCTCAAGCTGCTATTTCCAGCTACTTAACTCCTGCATTAAAAAGCAAAATCATTACAAGTCATAGCCCAGATTTTTAGGAATACTAAACATTTTTCTCTTGGGGCAAAGCTGAAAATCTAGACCTACAACTGAACCTTCTGGCAACCCTTATGGGAAAAAGGCTTATAATCTTTGTTTCTGCAAGATATCTTCAGAATTTAACTTGAAATTGGACTGGCAGACTCTGTTAAATAAATGACACTAGATATGACCTGCATGTTTGCATTTAGAAGTTAAACTGAAAAAGATGCATCTTTTACTCCCACCTCTAAGTATGTGACTTGCCCTGCACACAGAGTGCTGTGCCTCTGAACTAAGTCACAGCTGAGGCCAGGAACAGATTCAAAGTATTCTCTCAAACACTTCTATGTGTTCACGTATGCACTAGCTAGTTACCATATCATCAGGTATTGTTGTTACACAATAAGCATACTAAAATAAATGAAAAAGCCATTACTCTTTTACTGTGGAAAAGATTAGCCTCTAGAATGATACTGCATTCGCATCTCAGAAGAGAGTCGGCTTTAATGGCAGTACCAATTTTTGGCCAAATGAAGAGCAGGCATGGGATAATTGGGCTTGGTGTCTTCTAGATGAAACTTTGTGATTTTAACTGTGTGCAAGTGGAGACAAAAGAGAATGTGCAAAGAGGACAATATTTCTTCTCTGAAGATTTCCTGATGATTGAAACTGCCATTAATCACAGAATTTGCTACCGAAGCAATTACCCTGCATGTATGTATCCGCTCTCTGCGATAAACAGTACTGCCAAATTAATTTTTTTGCTTGATTTTTATATCACGACTTTGTTACTTTTATTTAAAAATAAAAAATAAAATCAGTCAAGGAAGTGTTCATCAACTGCTGTGAAAATATTCTAATAACCTTGACAAATATGATTTTTCTTTATAGTTAGGAAGTGCTGACAATGACATGCCCTCAAAATACCTGTATACAATAATATTACAAAGTAAATGTAGATGTAGAAAGAGTAATTTCTTCTTTCTTTGCTTTTGTGCTTGATAGCAAGTTTGACTGTGTTAGTGACAGGGTATGTAAAACTCCAGAAGAGTGTGCTTGTAACTGTACAAAAATTTGAAATGCAACAGGCAAATCAGTGCAGAATGAAAGAGGAGAGGTGACACGGAACACGTGTACTAGAATGTTCCTCCAAAACCAGTTCTGAATTTCCTGTAAGAGCAAGAGATGCAGAAAACGTCTGTGTTCTGAAAAGAGACAGGGAAAGAACACAAAGCTCACAAGGGAACACTGTAATGGTGCTCTACCAAAGTCTGCTTCCAACAACTAATTCTGCAATCTTGGGCCATTTCTCACAATCCTCAACTGACCTCTCCTTGTAGTACCCTCTTTGTACTTTTGAAAGATTGGTTACAATGAGATAAAAATTCATTTTTTCCTTTAAAAATGACCTGATACTTGCTTACACTATTCTGTAACTACTTTCTTTTCATTTCTTCATTGCACAAATACAGTATATATACCCATTGTGCAAATACATCAAATCCAAAAAGAATAATCTCATCTTTTTGCTTCCTCTTCCACGTGATGAAACGTGATGATTACCACCAGTCCTAGAACACAACTTCCCTGTGTATCACAGTTAGCTTGTTCTCATTAAAAGCAGCCACATGTTATTCTCTTCTGGTCTAACAGCGATCAAATAAAGCGCTCCTGTTTACATCAGAACTATTGAGTTGAAGCAATCTTTTTTTGATGGAACGGCACATACATGGTTTTGTACCCCATTTGGCAAGGAACTGTAGCGTGCTCAAAAAAAGTTAATTTTTCCTCCATGAATAAACAAAGGAATATTCAACCCGGTTTGTCATGCTTATTAAATAATTTAGAAATCTCATTTAAATAACATTTTCAGCATCAAAGTACAGTTATACTACTAATTTTGTTAAAAGCCTTTTTTATTTCTTTTTTTTTTAACTGGTGCAATTTCAGTTGTCATTTAACTGACTCTTCAGGAGAGGACTATTTCCTTTGCAAATGAAACCATTTTGTTAGCAGCTCGGCCATTATGGCTTAGTTCCACGGACATATTTATGTGTTTAATTTCCACTGAAATCAGAGTAGATGAGGACTTTCAATGTGCCAACTTTTCAAGTCAAAAGTTATTAACAAAACAGGTTCTCAGAAACAACTTTGCTCATTAGAATGCTAAAGCAAGCATTTTTGCGTGGATGAAGGTTTGGAAGACAGGATGACTGAGACACCCCAAAGAAAAATGAGTAAAAAGAGAAGATGAATTGCAACAAGGCTGAATTATTTAACAAGTCAGTAATAAAATCCAAGGGTGGGTCATCATCACCAAAGGAGACCGTAGTTTAGAATTAAATCCATTCATTTCCCTTCTACTGTTGACACAGCAGACATCCTAGTCAAGTTGCATTTCCATATGTAAAAAGCATCAAGACTTTCAGGTTTCCACTGGCAAGAGCAGCATTTATTTAGCATTATTTATGCAGGAAGAGGCATCATAAGAACAAGAAAATCCTTATAAAACACAATTGAGGTTCTACCCAGTCCCCCTGATGTGCAGATTTTTATTACCCAGCACAAACCCCACCAACCTGCTGCACATCTCCTCCTCAGAGGAAACACCCAAGTGTTGCCTGTGCAATTTTGCCTTCGCGGTGCAATTGAAACTGCCTCTTGCTATAGTGGAAGGAAAGGCAGCAGATCAGCTTTGCTACCCACAGCAGTTTAGGAGTACTCTAAAGTCATCAATGGCATGCTAAAAAGCTTTTCATTTAACTACAGGAGAAAAATGGAGGAGGAAGAGGAAAAGTGAAAATGATTATCCTTGATTAGAAGTTTAGGATTATCTCACGTGTTACACTATAAACCACCCTTCAGTGGTCAGAGAACAGCTGCTAATGCATTTAGCCTCTAGATAGGCACCATTAAGGCATTAGAATTAGGCAGACGAAGAGAATCATGTAGCACCACCTAAGTAGCAAAATGTAACTGTATCTAGGCAACAAAAGCAGCCTTAAGAGAATGGGTAGGCATTGCTACCAGGACTGAAATAGGTGATGCCAAAGACAACAGCTGACTGCACAGGACTGCTGTTCGGTTAGAACCCTTGGTAAAGCTTTCTGTACAATCCATGACACAAAACCGAACCTCACAAAAAGCGAGGCCATCTCAAACTCCCATCTATAGCAGACTCAGACCGGCAGCCTTTTACTTCAACACACAGACACCGTGTGCCCTCCGGGCTCTTCCTGCCGTGCTCCAGCTGCTCTCTGTGCTCTGCCTCTGGCTTTCGCTTCATGCACTTCAAAACCCCAGCCATGCTGCTCTGCCACAGCAGCTAACTGCTTTTCCCATGGACACCCTCTAACAGCCCCCAGCATGGTGCCTGCAGCAGGCCTGCAGCTTCCTCCTTGCTGCCAGATGCCTACTGGATCTTTTCCCTCCCAGAACTGTGACAAATAATAGACGGATCAAAAGCCACACCTCACATGAAAGCCCCTTCTGTCAGTCTTATGAATGATTACAACTCACCTTCACAGATTAAGATCAAACACACCCAGGAATCTCTCCCTGCCTTCGCTGATGCTTTTCACTGTCTCAGGGCTGCCTATAAAGGCCACGTTGCTTTCAAAGTTTCCTCAGAGCAAGCTCTGTCCAATACAATAAAACTCACCCGGCAGAAGCAGCTGGCCACACTGCCCACTTTGCTGCTTGGTTTTCTTCCAGAAAAGCCATCATTCTTGTTTTGCCAGCACTGGCCTTCAGAGCACATCACTCCCATTTTACTGGAGGGCACACACCAGTCAGGCTCTGCAGAGCCCTCTTCTCACCGTGTAACAGATGAAGGTCACCAATGAAGGCCAGTGCCCACCTCCATAGGCACAACCCCATCTCGAAGCCTTTGCCCACCCCAACTCAGCTGACCCCTTGCAGGGAGCAGGAGGTGCCTGGAGGTCGCCCCATCTGCTGCCTCACGCCCTCCAGCTTCTTCTCAGTTAACCAAGCACTGACAGCACCCTTTCCTGCGCGGTTTTCAGACACGTAGTCACTTTTGGCCAACTGTGCTGGGAAATAGAGGCTTTTTAAAAGTATAGCTTCATTACTGCAAGTAGTCAGATTATTAAGGCCCAATAGGTTAGCCAAACTTGTTGGCTGAGCTGAATGTCCTTTCAAGCAAGACTCACCTTCTTTCCTGGAAAGTCACCAAAGAGAGACAGCAGTCCTCTGAGTTAGGCCCCCACACTAAGCATACTAGCACAATCTGCTGTCACTGAAGGTGCTGTGACACATTTATTCAAACAATTATTACACTCCAAGTTCTGAGACAAACCAAAGAAGCACAGAACAAACTGTCAAAGAAAGACGCAGAAATTTTTCCTGTACTATGCCAGCATTTCAGGAGATGCAGACTGTTCTTAGCTAACTTGAGTGTGATAGTTCCTACAGTTGGTAAGAATAATGTAGGGGAAATCTAACGGTTTTCAGAATCACTGACTGACCTGATTAAATGCAGGCCTAAAATTCAGTTGAAAGGTAGCATTTTATCAATACCCTCTATTGTGTAACTGATATTTGGTGGCCTGCATGACAAAAGCGTTAGAATAATCCCTACACCTAACCAACAGAAACCGATTTGCACTATTATTTGAAAAAATAAAATTTTTCCAAGTCCTGCTTCGCCCATGATCCATGTCTTAATTTCACGTACTTAGAGATGGGAACTACATTGGGAGACAACTAAGAGTTCAGATCACCATCCGCTACTTCATTTCTTCTATTCTGAAGTATCTTGTTCTAACCACTACAAGAAATGGCGAAAGAAACATGAACTATGTAAGCAAAAATAATCTAACTTTTATCTAATCTTTGATGATTAAAGACTGTTCACCTCAAGGAAAAAACCTGCTTAAAGAGCGAGAAATACAGAAAAAGCTGTCAACTGTATGCCTTAACACTCCTTAAACATATATAAAGAGACAGCTGAAAAAACAGGTTTGATAAGGTTCTGTCCTCATCTGTTGAAGGGGAGTCCTATCTCTTAGTCATATACTGCTTTGTAAATCTTCTTTTCAGGTAATTTGTAGTTTTTGGTGGTGGTGGTTTGGGTTTTTTGTTCGTCTTTTTCACCCCTTATTTCCTTTCTTTGTGTATTTGTCCATTATTCCTCCTTTAAGATGATGGACTTCCAAACAAAAGCAGTATATGATGAAGCATTTATAGATTATTCCTTAGAAGATAAAATAAAGCTTTCAACTGACGTAATCTGTAGATGTGATTGTTGAAGTGGAATGTGGGAAAACCCGTGTAAACCACTTTGCAGGTTTCAAGAGCAACAGACCTGTGGCGGAAAATTAGAAGCAGCTGGATGAATCAGTTGTTGTGTTGACTGTAGCCATCACAAAGCTAGATGATGCACCTTCCAGATTCTGGGTCTTTCAGATTCAGTGCCGCCTTCTTGAGCAGGTAAGTAACAAGTCCTTCCTTCAGCATCAAACAGATTCAAATGCAATGTGCAAAGACCTAAGGTCAAAATACCTGAGGAAGGTATTTCTGTTTGAACATTCAAGTAATTGAGATGTTGAGCAGAAAGACTGAAATAAATTCTAAGGCATCATTCACATGAACTGTGTACTCATATTAAAATTCGTCTCATGACAAAAACAATCCCTTCAGTTTTACACAGTCGTTGTAGAATCATGCTGTAATAAACATTCTAGACATTCATACCGTGATCCATTTTTGGAAAATGAGTCTGAGAGAAAACCTGTTATCTGTTTGCTTCAATGCAGCAGTATTTGGTTATGGACAGCATTTCTGTTTCAGCTATCCAAATTTAATCCACTTCACAGATTCATCAGAGCCCTTAGGAGTACACCTTTCAAAATCCCTGCTCTGAATCATCATGTCAGTCTGTAGTTGTTTTTAGTGCTATACATATGACTAGTTTTATTCCCTGTCTCCGGTATTTTAGACTATGAACTAAGGCACTGATGATAACACCATGGAGAGCAGTGTACAAATCTAGAAATTCTTCTGCAGGTTCACTTCTCCAAGAGTTTTCACCATTCTTATTTGGACTGACACAGTCCTTCCTCCAAGCACGCAACCCACAGCTAGAAGGTCAATTCCATTTCCTATTATACAAGTTCAAGCTGTAAATGAAATAACGGCTTAAGCCCCGTTTGCATGGTTGAAGCAGAATCTCTAAACACCTGTGAGAGGAATTCTGAATACTGATTTTTTTTTCCCTAAAACATAACTGTTCTTCAAAATTATATTAGAAGATGCAGTTCATCACAGAAATGACTCTAAAGCTTCTACAAAGCTGTTTTAAAGCACTGCTGGATCTGCATCATAAACACTATGTCAGAACCGATGTTTTTCTTAGTACTGTGTGAAATTTTTATTACGAAGAGCAAACCTCCGCCAGACAATCTCCCCAGAGTACAAACCAGAAAATAAAAACGACACAAGATGTGTTGCCACTGCACACACCATAGATGTAGCGTATAATTAATAAAAGCTTTCAGTTGCAAGAGACAAAATTACGTACCTCTTCATGATTACATGCAGCAATTAGACTGCCTTCAAAGGAAATAGCATTAGAGTAGCATTTCCAAAACACTTTAAATTGCTACAGGAAAGGAAAGAGGTTGAGGTTTAGAGGAGAAGCTGGACGTTCACTTAGTTGTTACTATTTGCCAAAACTTACAGTTCTTGAATTTCTGTAGAAATAAAATATCCTTGATACTTTTGCTTAAGAAGTAGATTATAGACCATCAGCAGAACTATACCCACACTCAGACATTATGACCCTTAATATTTAGGTAATAACTACTTAATATCAAGTCATGATCTGGAAACGCCTTTCTTTGGTGAAGCTCTGACCTCAATCTCAACCTCTGATGACAGAAGAACATGACATACTGGTGGAGTTTCACATTAATGCAGACTTGATGACGTCTTGTCTCCTTATTGATTTCAATTTACAGAACACACTGGTTAACCAGTTGAGAAGTAACCAAACCAACTGAAAATACACTTTACTATTTCCTTCTGCTTGCAGGAGAAGAGGGGAGAACTGGGATAGAGAAAGAGTATACCCTTTAGTGTAGCCAATATTTTAACATTTGGTATCATGTTGCTGCCATTGGGCACTTTACTGTGGGCCACACAGCAGCAGCTTGTGGTTGTAAGTAACCATAAACGTGCAAGCCCAGAAAGGGGCACATCCCCAGTTCCAGCCCTCCCCTCGCATGATTGGGGGGGGTTCCTCCAAGGCAAAGATAACAACCCAGATGGAATGACTCAAAAGATTGAAGGGTGTTGAAGGGACAGCAAAGGAGCTGGCAAAATCATGCAGTGTTACAGATTCCAGGCTTGCTTTTAGTGAGCAGGTTAGATAACAAATCCTTCCTTAAGGATCAGAGACTCAAATGAAATCAGCAAAAGTCTAAGTTCAAAATATCTGAGAAATGTACTTCCCTTTCACCATTCAAGTAACTTCGTGACTCTAATAAAGAACACCAAAACCGATTCTAAGGCAGCTTGCACTATAGCATCATTCACAGGGACTTTGTACTCAGAATCCGTTTTGTCACAAAAATGATCTGCTTGGTTCCATGCAGTGAACGACATTAGATGCTCAGATTGTCAGACATTCATAGCACGTTACATTTTTAGAAAAAAATCAGTCTGGGAGTAAAATTTTCTGTTCAATAAGCCATTAGTAAATAAAAAACATTCAAGATCAAGAATAACCAGTTTAAGCTTCAACAGAAGCAGACAATTTCTTGATCCTGAAAATAAACATGGATTTGACAGGGGAGATACCATTATGCTGCAAATTGTATTCCTTTGATGCCTAATGTCTATCTTTTTCTTTTGTAACAGTGCATACTGACTTCTAAATGATGAAAGTCCGAATTGCATTCTTAAAAATGCAAGCAGTTACTCTTTGCATTCTTCTCAGAAGTTGTACAAAAAATTAAGACTTCCCACCACATGTTACAAAGCTCCAGTGGGAAAGCTGTTTTGCAAAAGCTCAGACAGGAGATTGGACTCCAGCGCTGCTCCATTCCAATCAAGTCACTCAATCTATTTTGCTCAGGAATGATCAGAAATTCTAACATTTTTGTAGCGTGCTAAAACGTAAAACAAACAAAAAAAGAAATGTATGGAGTGTACAGATCACCTTCCTGGAAAGGTTATTAGAAAGAATGCAAATGAGTGTTGTCGCTAGTGTCTGAACTACCTCCAGGCTACTGTTTGAACTGGGAAGGAGAACTCTCGGATTTCACAATTTCATATGGTTTTGTCATACTTAGCACATCCCTTTCAAGTGCCTTTCTGATTCAGGAGAAATATTGCTAGAATTATTACACAAGTTGGTAATTTATAATGACATTGATGCTGTTATTCTGACTTCTAATTGACAAAACAGCTGAAGTACTGTTAATGTATAGCTTTCTGCTGGCATTCAGATCAATACTGTCACAGAGCCAAGATTAGTACTACTTTACTACACTAACCTAAAAATAGTTGCTATGCTTCAGTTAAAATTTGACTTCAGTTTCAACTCTCCACATCTGCTAACCCCATGTTGCCTCTAATTTTAACAAAGATCACTGAATATTTCAGTCTACTGTCAAAAGAAGCAAGCAACAAGCTAATGCTCTTTCTGATTTGTAGAAACACTGATGCTCCCTATATTAAAAGGTCTCATGTTAACTGGTCAAAATAAATCCCTTCCTTATCTTCCTCAGAGTTGAGTTCATGGAAAATATTCACTTATCATAGAATCACAGAATGGCCTGGGTTGGAAGGGACCCCAAGCATCATCAAGTTCCAACCCCCTGCCACAGGCAGGGCTGCCAACCTCCAGATCTGGTACTGAATCAGGCTGCCCAGGATCCCATCCAACCTGGTCTGGAACACCTCCAGGGACCGAGCACCCACAATCTCTCTGGGCAGCCTGTGCCAGCAACTCATCACTCTCTCAATAAAGAACTTCCCCCTGACACCCAATCTATACCTTCCCTCCTTCAGCTTAAAACCATTCCCTCTGGTCCTATCACCAACTACTCTTGTGAAAAGTTGGTTCCCCTCCTGTTTATCATCTCCCTTTAAGTACTGGAAGGCTGCAATGAGGTCTCCCCGCAGCCTTCTTTTCCCCAGGCTGAACAAGCCCAGCTCCCTCAAACGCTTCATAAAACACTGTGGTCTTTTTTTATAATTATTATTTTCAGTCTGTAATTTTTCCTGAGTTTAGAACATGAGGTAAATTTGTTTTTATTAAATTAACTTTTCAGAGAAGGTACACAGGAGGTGTGATGGAACACCAGGGCGAAGCGGGACATCACCAGGCCACACCGCAATCATCTCACCATCACCTGCCGCCAGGCTCGCTGCTGCTTCCTCTTCCTTGGAGCCACAGATACCTCCTAAATCCTCTGCCGAGCAAATCCATCTACTCTAAAAACACAATCTGCCCATATTATCATTCCACCTCACGTCTTAGTTCTCAAGGTTGTTTTGCTCAGGTGCAAGATATATAGGCTAGAATTGGGAAGGAACAGAACGGAGAGCACAGGGGAAGAGACAGAAGCAGCACAAACAAGCCTTTATGCAAATGTAGAAGAGAAATAAAAGTTACAGCACCACAGGGATGTAGTGCTTCCCTCTGTAAGGTCTGGCACCCACCCCAAACAGGAAACCTGCTGTCATTCCACACGCACACACATAAAGGCAATCTTCTGCCTCAGAGCACTGTACTTCTCCACGCAGGAAAGGCAGGTGGCTGCTAGGCTGCCCCTGTGCAACAATTCCTGCAAAGCCACAGGGCTGATACCAGATGCTGGAGCTGTAACTGACGCCAGGGACCACGCCAGGCACACCGCTGTCCCCGTGCCCTGTGCCCTGCCCCTCGGGGCACACCTCTCCGGGCACCTGCTGCACTCCACGCACACAGCCAGCCTCGTGCCCACCCCATGCACACCGCACAGGTGTTGCATTTATCACACATCTGTGCTCTCACACCAACCCCTCGCAGCCACGCACGGACACGGGCAGGAGCAGCGGCCACCGTGCACAGGCAGAATGCCACACGGGGATGTGCCACCCGCCCGCAGACGGCCCGGCCACGCCCGCAGCACGCATGCCTACGGGGTGCCCACACTCCGCACCCAGCGCCGCACCCAGCAGCGCGCAGACATACCCCCCCCACACACACAGGCACACCGCCACGCCACGGCCCCGCACGCAGCCCCCAGCGCACACACACAGGCGGCAGTGCCCTGACGGCCGCCACAGGCGCCACACCGCGCGGGACGGCCCTGCCCCGCCCCGGCACCCCGCGCCCTCCCGCCCGCGANCTCTCCCTCTCTCCCTCTCTCCCTCTCTCCCTCTCGCCCGCCCCAGGTGGCTGTCTCAGGGGGCGGTGAGATGGCGGCTGTGCGGGGTGGTGTCAGGCGAACCGCTTGGAGGAGCCCCAGGCTGCTCCCGGGGGGCAGTATCCCCGGGCAGCCCCTGGGGCTTAGAGAGCAGTGAGCCTGTGGGCAGCGCCGGGCTCCCCCTGGTGCTGGGCGTTTCTGCCCAGGTGCCCTCTGCTCCCCGGCGTCGGGCTGGCGCCTGCCCTGAGGTGAATGCCGGAGAGCCTCAGTCCAAGAGCGAGAGCTGGGGCCTGAGCTTGCGCTGGCTCGTGCTGCAGCCACGTGTGCAGGTCTAACTGAGAATGTTATCATCTTCAGTTGCCACAGCAGAGCTCACAAAAGCTTGTCTGTCAGCCAAGTGCTTTGAGGAACACCTGCTGTCAGTTGCCTGTGTGAACAGCGTGTAAAGTCACCACCAAAGACAATACAGTATTGCTAATAGCACGCTCACAGGTCACGTCTGTCCAGCAGTCGCCATCTACAGAACTGAGGAGACAGATAGTCAATGCTTGTCCCAGCAGGTATTGTTTTCTGTTGGTGCAGTCCTTCAGGCCTCCAAGAAACAGAAGCGGCCACTGTGAAAAAAACACAAGTTTGCTGTTTGGAACGAGCTGCCTTCATTCCTTGAAGAAACAAAGCATTCCGGTTTGATTAGCAGCAAACTATGTTTTCTTATGAAAGTGCCCTTTCTCAGAACCCACAGGGAAATAGTTGGTGCATACACATCATAGCATTTGTTGGCACTTCTCTGAACCTACTGTCTCACTCTCCAGATCTCGGAGAATGGCATGGTTCATACATACAGTTGGTCTGGTTTGTATAGCAGGGAAGAAAGCCTCAGAAATGTGAAATATGTATAAACAATTTGGACATGTTCAGCTGAATTACAGAAGGTCTAGGCTAGCAGTTTCTAAATTCCACTGGTTCACATTCAAAAAAAAAAAAAAAAGATTGTCACATGATTTTTTTTTTTAGTTCAGTGTGAATTTCTGGACTCTATTTATAAAGATAGTGATAGATTTCCCTATCACCACAGTAAAGAGAAAGCAGTTTAGGGAGCTGGAATCAGTTAGAGTTGCAACAAGCTGAAGAAAAAGAGATCATATTCTACAAAAAGAAGTGACAGTGCAAAACAGTGATGGTAGTTGTTTCAGTTGAGTGCAATAATTAGCCCAGTTGGGATCTCTTTGAGGCATGATGAGAGACAAATGTGGAGTAGTCTTTCCATGGCCCAACA
Source organism: Penelope pileata (assembly GCA_013396635.1). Lineage (NCBI taxonomy): Eukaryota > Metazoa > Chordata > Aves > Galliformes > Cracidae > Penelope > Penelope pileata. The sequence goes on along the minus strand of WBMW01002380.1, from coordinate 101,181 downwards.
TCACTTCTCATTCGATCAGAAACCGTGGGAAGGAGTGGAACATTACGGAATAGATAAGAACCAATATTTTATGTATTAAAAGGCTGTAGGAAAGGAAATTCCTCGTTTCTTCCCTCAAGAAAGAAAAGGCAGTTATGTGTTTGCCACCTGTGAATTTGCTTGGGATACGAGAGACTGAAATCTCTTACATTTGGATCTAGACCAGCTAATGATGATGTTAACGCTGTACCTGCTGACTTTCTGGACTGTTTTTTTCCTTTCTAACTGTATTGTGGTATAACTTGAAAATTCAATCCAAGAAAAGCTTGCTCAAAAAAGTCCTCTAAGCAGGCTTCGCTTCTGACAGACAAGCAATTAGTTGTGGAAAGGAGACTTCAGAAATGTGTGCACATCTTGCTCTGTCTTCTCCATTCGCCATCTGTGGAATGTCTCATCATCCACATTTGAAATGTTAAGGGAATATATCCATGCTTAGTGTCCTGTTTTCAGCCGATCCACTGCGATGTTGTCTGATGAAAAGATTTCACTTGAAAATTTCCCATCCAGCTCTAATCTTATCATTCTTTTTAAATTATTAGGTTTTAAGCTAATGCCTTTGCACTAGACGTTCTAGAATGACTGGTTAACTGAGCTATTACTGGTGTTTTGTTTATTTTTTTTTTTAAGCTGGAAAGCTACATTCAGCAGCTCAACTTTAACCTGACTGCCTTAAGTTCCTCCTAATTGTTCTAGGCTCTCATTGATTGCCGACCCAGTTCCCTTCTTACTTACTTTTTACCAAACTTAAATAAAAATAAGTGAAAAGTGGTTTAAGTACTTGTCAGAGAAAATGAACAAGTACCAACTATGAGAAGAGGGTGGGTTAGTGTGCAGAAGAATTTAAGGGTTTAAACAAAAGGTAGTTGGTTCTGGAGGTCTATGCTCTTCCTAAACAGCAGCTTTGGGGCCTCTGGGCTGTTAGGTCCTACAGCCAAGAGGAGACTTTCAGATTCCAAAAAGCCATTGCAACAGCTTAGTAACCCAGTGTTGCAAAACTGGGCTTTTATTTCTGAATTCCAGACACTTAATTCATGATTTCCCCAGCTTCACTCCGTAACCACTGAAGATTTCCCCATGCATTTTGTTTCCCAACCTTGCCAGGCTGCAGTAACTGAGTATTTGGAGTGCAGGAGAAAACTTGCCATGCAGTAGTTTCCTCTGCAGTGATCCTTTGATTGCTGGGCACCCTTGAGTCTAGAAGTGGGTTGGTATTAGCAGTGGGCTTGTGCTTATAAATCTACATACAGTTTTTTCCAGGAATTTTCCTCACTAGCTGAAGGAACTTGGTTTGAAGCAAGATAATAAGCAAGCTAATTTCTAGATTCATGTTTCCTTCTCTTTTCCCCATCTCCCTTTATGCAAGTCAAATGAGAGTAGGTCCTAGAGAACAGGCACAACAGATTTAGGACCCTACAGTTCCCAGCAATTTATTACAGCTCTTACTTCCACAGCACAGTCAAGGCTAGTAAAGCATACTTCATGGTGCTTCAAGCTAACTTTGCTGAGACTGTTGAAGAGCTCACTTAGGATCTTTTTAACACAACTCAGCTGTGAAGGGCTTTGACTAAAAGTGTGAAGGAAAATGGCTGTAAGTGGTTAACTTTTAAACTAATGCACTGGATCTGAAGCTCATCTTTCCTTGAGTTAAATGATTGTGACAAGAAGGTCCATATCTGCTTATTGCCATTATGAGTTAAAATGGTCAAGGGAGTATATCATGTTTCTAGGATGCTTTTCTGGCGTGCAGTATGTGTTCACATTAAAGCATAAATTTGTTTTAATGTCTGACATAGCCTTTCATGTACTGTAGCATCAGGACTCATGCAGGGAGACTTCCCAAATTGTTTTTCTTCCCTGAGCATGGCACAAGCACATGCTAGCTTTGTGCCAGGATTTGTACTTTGTAGTACTGCTGCCTTGTTAAAGTTGCTTTTATACCATGAGTAGTGTCCTCCCCATAGGTTGGGAATGTCCTGCTCTACCCAGACAATTTAGGGGGTCGCTCACTTCTCTCAGCAAAATGTTAACTCAAGACATCCAGTAATAATTTAGCTGTGAAGATCTTTTCTACTTATTTCCTTTAGAAAAGTAGAGGGACGTGAACAGATCTCTAGCTAAGTATACCAGAACTGAATGCCATTTGGATAGTAGTGGTGGAATTGACTAACCACATGGGTAGCATCAAACAAATACCTCTGTGCTTTTCTTTCCCAAGAAGGACCTGAGCAGCACTCATGATGGTATGGAGCTGTCAATAAGGCAGAGAGCTGTCAAGTAAGTGGGAACCTGTAAAGGCAAGAGATATTCACAGTGATAACCTGCATATCTTAGTGTGAGTGGCAGATCACTGCTGCTTAGTTGAGTTCAATTTGTTTGAAGTAGTAGGTGGGGTGTTTACAACATTTTCTGTGTACAGAACATTTAGAATAGAGGACTGTTGAGCTGGTGATTATTTATATAAACTGTACGTACACAAATATACACAACAAAACAGCATTCTTCAAGGGTGCTGAGGGAGGTGAGCAGTGTCTTCATGAGGCTTCTCTCTTGTCTCTGAAAGGTCATGGTGAGCTGGAGTGGTGTCTGAAAACTGGAAAAAGGGAAATGTCACACTGAGCTTCAGAACGTGCAAGAAGGGCCAGGGAACTACAGACTGGTCAGTCTCGCGTCAGTCCTTGGAAAACTTACAGAGCAAGTCTTCATGGAGAGTGTCACATGAGGGATAGAAAGGTGATATGAAACTCTGAGCGGATGATCTCTGACCAACATGACTGTCTTTTAAGATGAAATGACTGTGGTTGAGGGGGTAACAGTGACTTTTTAAGTGCAGCCTTCAACACAGTTTCTCGTAGCACCCTGGCACAGTGACACAACTTCCTCAGCCCCACATTCCTGGATTGTGAGGAGTACGTAACTTGCTGGCAAGTGAGGCAGACATTCAGGGGGATCTCAGTAAGCTGTAGAAATGGGCTGACAGGAATCTCAGGCCATTTAGCAAAGGCAGATGCAAAGTCCTACATCTGGGATGTAGTAATATCCACAATTCACAACAGCACAGGCTGGAGGATGACTGGCTAGAAGGCTGCTCTGTAGAAAGGCACCTGGGCGTTCTGGTGTACAGTGAACATGAGTCGGAAGTGTTCCTGGGCACCAAGAATAGTTGCATTAACAAGAGAGTAGCTTGCAGGTTGAGGGAAGTGATTATACCCCTCTGTTAAGCACTTGTGAGACAGCTTCTGAAGTACTGTGACCAGATTTTTGTCCTGAATGTCAGAGAGATGTTGACAAAATGGAGAGTCCAGTAGATGGTCACTGTGGTGTCTTCTCAGAGTCCACCAGACATTATTTTCAGTCAGGAAAGAGAGTATGTGTGACAACTTTGTTATAATGCATTCTCATAACCTCTGTTTTTTTTCCCATTTTATCAGGTCAAGATTGGTCCTTCCTTTATGTTCTCATTATTTCAGAAAAATTCAGAGGTGCTTTTGAACTTAGTTCTGTGTTAGTGAATTTTTGTGGTAGTGAATTACTTTATACAAACAAAGAACAAAGATTCAGCCAGATATAACAGTCTTTGAACTTTACCACAATCACTCAAATAATAATGAGCTGGCAATGTTTGACAGTTCTTATCTGTGTGTGAGACCTTGATAAGCCCTGGCACCAGTCCTATAAGGGTGTATGTGGTTGGTTATCTTCACCTACCAAAGTAGCTGAGCAAGCATGAAATCCGAGAGCTGCTATAGAAATTCCTCCATATGCAGCTCCAGAATTTTCTGTATATGTACTTCTTCTAACATGATACATTTGAAGAGTTTCAGAGCACGCTTTCGTTTGCTATGCAGTTTTGACCTGATCCCCGCTCAGGTGTTTTTAATTTAATATACAGTTTAAGTGAGAAGTGTTGAAATTTCTATCACATTTGCCATTAGAAGATAATTGTTTGGGAAAACTAGTCTGATAAGAGTTTGGAAAGTTGACCTGCGTTCCCGACAAGGACACAGAACATACGCTTAACTGCTGTTGCATATATCTATCAACACTGCACAGATATAGACTAACTTTCCATGTGGTACAGACTTGTGGTAGCTATTTGACCATGTATGGCTTCCCCAGTAGACTCGTTTATTTGGCTTAAAGCTCTGTTCAAAAATTGAAGTCAAAATTAGAGGAATCAGAAATCACTGAAGTAAGATTTGTGCGGTTGCAAATAAAAATAAAACTTAGGTTCACAAGTGAAGTGGTATTTTATTACAAGTCTTAATCTTCTACCTGTGTCAAAATAAATGCCAACAAAACTTACTGTTTAATACTTCTTTGAATTGCTTCTCATTTGTTTCATTCATGTGAAACAAGCTAGGATGGCAGAAACAGTGACCACTTTGCAAAGTGTGATAAAATCCCTTGCTCATACACTGTGCTGCTTTCTATTTTCCTTTTTCATTTGGGGCATTTTGAAGCCCCACACGGGCAGATATGAATGTGAATTCTTAAAAGATATTTTGCAAAGATCTTTACTTGAACTTTGCATTTTTGAGAAATGTGTATATATTTATTTGCATAAATGTGCTTGCCAAAGATTTTCGGAGTGGTGCACTGAAATTACTGGTAACATTTAGTAGACCTAGTTTGCACTGAGATTATAAGATGTTCGACAAACCCACTTTACACTGTACATTTTGTCTTGAAATTTTCTAATGTTAGTTTGAAACTGTGAAATAAAAGCCTTTTAATGTAGTTAGGTTTTGACCAAAAATCATTGCATCAGTATTGTCTCATCAGGTAGAAGCCTAAATGGGGTTCTGTTGGATACAGGCAGAAGAGAAGATGAATATTAGAATTTTAAATGGGGAACAAAAACAATTGTGGCCAAATGCCTTGGCAGCATGTCTGCTTTCTCTAAACTTGGAATACATGCTTTTGCTTTAGCAGAACGGATAGTTTATGTCTCTGTCATTTCCATTATCATGTATTTCTTCTTTATGATTTCTTAAATATAAAAAATCTGTTTGATTCTTTGAAAAAGCAAACATTGTGAAATACTGGACTCTGGATCAGACTTAATGGAGGGAGATCCTTCTCATCTGGCTCACCAACAAAAGGTTAGAACACAGTAGGGAACTTACAGGAAGAGATAGCATAGATACTTATTCTATGCAGTTTTCTGATTGGTTTAGATTCATTGATCCTTTCAGTGATGGTTGCTTCCCAAATTACCACTTTTAACTGGATGCCTGATGCTTTTATTTTGTTTGTTCAATGCACAGTTTTGGACACAAGTGAGTTTTAGGCATCTAAATTAGCTGCTTAAATGAGAACAGATTCCTTTTGTTGTAACGTGTGAGAAGTAAAGAATCCACCTGCTCCCTACTGACTGTATGAGGAGCCTGAAATTGGATGCCTTCAGATATAAACACAGTCACGTGGACAAAGTGAAGAACGAATGTTAACGCTATCAGAACATTCTTCTTTAGTTTCATGAGCCTCTGAGTGGGACCTCTAAATACTGCTGCTACAGAAGTGATAAGTAGGAGTTACAGATGTGATGTGTACTTAGAAATGAAGAGTAGGATAAGGTCTTTTTGAAAATTTTGCTTTTCACGGGCTCTTGAGAAGGCTGCATTTCTACTGAAGACCTCAGTGTACTTTTGTCACTGGCACGGTTAGTTCTCAAGTTACCCAACGAAGCATTATGCTCACAAATGCCCAGGGACGGTTTTTATGTCTGTTCTAAATCTAGGTAAATTGAAGCATAATGAGAGCATGGCACATGTTCAAGGACGTACAGCTGGTCAGAGGCAGTGTTAGAAATAGAAAACAGGAGTTACGGAACATGGTATGCGCTTGTAGTGTGAAACATGGGTTGCCTGAATGTCCTCCCAGAATGAAATGAATGTTTGCAACCTAAGCTCCAATCCTCCAGACTCCCATTACTAGGTAAAGTACTTGCTACTGTGATTTCACAAGGACTATTAATGGCAGCAAGTAGTGCTTTGCATAGCAAGTGTTTGCAGATGGATGCCTAAATTGCCTTCTATGGAATAAAAATGAGAACAAGAATTTTAAGGGAGGTTGAAACAACTGTTAAACCTATTACTAATGGCTGATTGGAAATACCGTAACATATCCAAAAAAGTGTGCAATAACATAGAAAAAAACATGCAAAAACAAAGCCAAGACCGTATTTCTAAAGAATTTCCATAATCACTGCGTTTTTATGTAGGAAATATATTTTAAATGTTGAATACATGAGATTTAAAAATAAATTTTGTTTTGATTTACAATGAATGGTGATAAAATCCTAATGACAGCCCTACAACTGTATGTTGCAATAAGCATACTACTGAAAGGTGTAATAAATTATGAAAGGTGAATCATATTTACTTCAGATTGGATATGTTATTAAGACCATTTATAGATCCACACAGAGTATATTTTTGTGTCTTTTCATTACCAGAAAAATAAAAGCACATGAAAAAAAAATCCATAACTTCGTTTTAACAGCTTCTTTCCTTGGCACAGAACTAAATTAATCTCCACTGTAATTTTACAGACATCAGTGAAATAAGTTCAAGAATTCATACTGTGAATTTGGCTTCTAAGTTTTTTCTTTCAATGATATAGAAAACGACCAAGCAATCCCAAATGATTTCTGCAGATTAGCAGTGGAAAGCTGTCTGCTTTCATGGAGGTTATCCAGTGCAATACATACTTCTTTGGAACATGTATTACAATACTGTTGTTATTTTCTGGAGAACAAGCTCTTTGCAGGAGTAGGCTTTCCAGAATTACAACGAATACACATACAGCTTACCCCAAGTAGTGCAAAACTTCCATAGCCAGAGAACGGGACCGCTACTTTGGTATTGGTTTGTCTAGGGGCAAGGTTCTGGTTTCATTAAGTCCATTGGAAAGATGATACTGACTTCTGTGGCTCAAGGTATGTCATGATTTGTGATTTCCTTGGAAGTGCATGAACATTTTGCTTTCCATGCTAATGTGGTATAAGCATACCTTGTGCGTGGACAGATCCTCATCACTTCAAGAGCTGCTGTCTGTTCTGTCTGCCATTGAAGTGATATGCTGTGATGGACAGAAATACTCTGGATTGTTCCTAAAAAAGCCCAAATGTCATCTGCCACTAGGGGAAACATAAGTGACATCCATGGACAGCATGGATGTTAGGTCTTGCTTTTCCGGAGAGAACTGTCTGTGGTATTTTTTACAGAGCTTCCCTACGTGAAGACTTCAAGTTCCACAGCTCTCTTAATATTATTGAATTAAAGTGTCAGTGGGCTCTTTGCCATTCCTCCAGCACCTTGCTTGCAGAGTGCTTGAGAGAAAATGTGAGCAATGGGTGACTAGACCTCCAAACTACAGATGCACTCAACACTGTTTGATCAGTGATATTCTAGTAATGCTGCTTAGTTCTTGTATTACCTCTTCCACTCAGCATTAGCTCTTTTATTTACATGGCCCTGGAGCCTGATGGTCCCAAAGTGTCCTGCAGATGGATGAAGCGAGGAGTTTCTTCTCAAAAGGTAAGTTAGCGTAGGGCTGCACATGCCAAATGAGCTGCAGTCTTTGTGAAATGGATGCAGTAAGAAGTATGTGCCTTGTATGTGTGAGGTATACGAACAAGGTGTCTGTGTTTCCTTGTAGGGAACACAAAGAAGCAGGCTCCTTGCTCAGGTGTGGGACAGTGACTATTGTAAAAATTTTCCTCAGCAGTCACTTTGGTCCAGTCATTTGCTGAGGAATCTTTTAATTTGACAGTCTTGTTGCACATCATGGAATCTGAAATCTCTGACAAAGTAGACATTACAGTTCTATTTGCTCACTTTATCTATCTTAATTTTTGCGCTCAGATTTGTTTGTCTTTGCTTGTCTTTACGGTCAATGAAAAGGACACTTGACAGCAAGAGTGACCACTTCATGCTACAGAAATGAACTACGAAATGATACTGAGGAGCAAGATGTTTGTGTGAGTTTATTTGTACAGGATTAAGCTTTGGGTGCCTGGAATGTGCCTCTTGCAAAGCTTCTGCGGTAAAATTTACGGGAGCATAACATTGGGGATTTGAAAGACATGAATAAGCCAAATCAACATATGTGTTTGCACTGTTTAGAGCGGTATTTACAACACAGGGTGGTAAACCAGGCACTGTGCAGATCAGCAAGATTGAAGCCTACGCTCAGTAGAAGGCCAGAAGAGAAACTGACTACAGTTTGATAGACAACATAACACTGTGCTGGGGTCATGACAGGAGGTGATGAGAGGAGTAAAGCTGGAAGAAAGTCAGTATAATTAAAGATCAGAGAAAGGAGTGCAATTGCCTTTCCATCCAACGTTAACATTTTTCACCCACTGGAAGTGTATTTTTCAATAATATTACATTGAAAATGGTAATTTATTTTGGTAGAGTATGGGAAGCATGACTACATACCTTTTTGTTTTGTCTTAACTAAAGATGTTATACATCATCAGCTCTGGTCTTGCACTTAACCTAGTCTGACAGCAGGATGTGTCACATTTCAGCTCAAACCAAGTGCGGTCAGAAATAGGGGCACCTCTGATATTTTTGGTTGAATTTCACGAATGTAGGCTGACATAATTTGGGATAATACATTGGCAGCACAGTAGCTGTTTAATCGTGCATGCTTGTGCAATGTTATTTTATTAAAAAAATCTGTAGTCATTCAGTACACCACAACTCCATGCTGTGCATTCATATTCTCCAACATGCTAATAAAAATTAAGTTAATTTTCATGTAGTTTGGAGAAATACATGGTATTTTCTTATGCATGGTCAAAACTTCTGCTACAAGTTATACATGAAATTACCAAGATTCATGTCATTCAGATACCTTTACACATGCACAAATCCAATAGTTGTATCCAATCTGTGCCCAATTTGGGGGCACTTTCTCATAAAGATTTCACGTGTAGCATTTACATTTGCATTTACAATTAAGCCAAAAGTTTTAAAACGGGAGAAATTTCCTAAGAAGACACTGAGACCTGTGACCTTTGGAAAGGCTGGTAGATAATTGAATAAATGTTGATTTGTGTGCCAGCCTTCCGACTCTTTCTGCATGTTTTTGGAAAACGGTTCATTGCTAGTGTTTCTGTAGCCACAGATTGTAGCTAATTCCAAAGTACAGCAGAACATTCATGCACACAAAGATAATTTTTTTTTCAATGATAAATAAAATGAACAGCTACTTCACACTGGCAATTATGCAGCACTGTAAGCCTGGGAAGATAAAATGTTTACTTCCCAGCCCCATTATACTTTTTCAGAACCCCTATTTTCCTTCTCTCTTTCACTCCTTCTAGTCTCCCTAATTGTTTTTTTTTAATAACACAGCTTACGTGCATGTAATGCTTTTCATCCCAAACAATGCCAAAGTGCTATACAGAGTCTGTATTGTATGAAGCTTCACAACAAATGCATTTTTCTGTATTGACACTGTCTAGAGGGAAAAGCACCCTGTGTACAGGATGGCAAGTACGTCAAGAAGACAAGCGTGTGTATATTCACATATGATATAAATTGCTCGATCAAGAGTGAAGATTGATGTAGAGCCTCCAATACTGTCTGTTTGAATTTTCCTTTCCATAGCTCAAGTATTTTAGTGTCATATTGATTAAGGTTTTGTGATTTGTAGAATAATCAATAGATACTCCAGGCTTCTCTAAGCCAAGGAAGAGACTGAAGGGGAGGACATAAAATGCACTATAAAAAAACTGAAAAATGTCATTCTGAATTTAATCTCGCTATATAAATTGAATTGAGCTTTCGTTTCCATTTCACTTCTTTTGATTTTTGTTAAATAGATGTCTGCAGCTCTCCTCCTTTTTATGCAATGGGGGAAAAAAGAACAGATTTTTTGGTTATTTTTTTGTAAGTGAAACTACTATTGTGTACTTTTTGTTTTGCATTTAATATCCAAAACTTTTTAGTACTATTGTATTTTAAAAGCATATGGCATTACATATAGGTGAGGCTTACATTTGAGATAAGTATTACCTATAATTTTTCCTTAATTAGTTGTGAACCTTCCCCTTGACAAATCTTCTGGAATATAAATAGCTGAACTTTGCAGCTGTTTTTTGTCTCTATGGGGATTGTAATCAAAATTCTGTATTAATAGTCTTTCAGTTTGAGGGATTTTCAGTTCTAACCTTGACCCTAGCATTTCAGCAAAGTCTAAGCCAGTTTGATTTTCTGTCCCCATAATTACAGTATGGAAAATGTTGCACTGTATTCTTGGGATGATGTGAAACTCTTCCTTCTTTGCTTGAACCTTAAATAGCAGAAGTTTTCATACACACTCTACTTTCGTAGGAACCACTGAATAGACCTACCTTTTCCAAAACTGTAGACATGAAAGCGTAGGCCCTTTTCAGCATACAATAAAAAATGGTGTGCACCATCCCAGTTTCCTGTTTGAAAGGATTTCCGAGCACTCGATCTGTTTGTACAGCACCTCTAATAGCTCTTACATGCCTCTTGTGTCTCTCTGTGCCATCCTGTGCTGGTGCCTATGTGTCATTATGTGGGAAACGCATTTCCTCGCCAGTCATTGAGACACGTCACAGATTAAAGCAGGATCTTAACAGGCTTGTCACGCTGGAATGAGTTTTCCCAGCACTAGGCAAAACTCTGAGCTCTTCTGTGATAATGGTCATTCTTCCTGACACATATACAAGATCAGGCATTCAACAGTGGTACCTCCCCCTCCATTAGCAGAAGTGCTTAGTGGCATAAATTTAAATCCTCTGTCATGAGAGTGACAAACCTGTAACTCCCATACCTTCGTCTGCCTTGTGGTTCAGATTATTTGCTCAAAACTCTTTGTGACCTTTGGAAGAGTGAGAAGGTTCTCCACTGTGACACAATGGTAACCGTCGCCATCATCTCACTTTGTGGTTTGCCTGGAAATTGCTTTCAGTTTAGAAAAACGTTTAAACGTTTTGTTTTAATTTAGTGCATATGTGAAATAAATTATACCATGGAATGGTGCTGTCAAATATTTATTTAGTATCTCAGTACTTGAATTCACTTGCCAATCAGATAAAATTAGTTTGGAATTCTTTTATACTGACATCATTTTCCTAACTTATAAACTCACTTTTAGACACAGAAATAACAAATGTTTTCATTGGCTTGTTGTGAATAGCAGCGATGTTTAGGAATTTTAATGTACAGTTTGGTGTTTTCATAATGTCACTGGGACTTCGTGCTTCATTTTAGCTAGAGACAACTTTGTCCTTAAACTACTTACTTTGTGTATTTTCCTATTTTCTAATTCAACCTGAGTGTTAAGTTGGCTCCTTTTAGATGATTTGCATAAAGTTTAAAAGGTGTAGGATTTCCCAAGACATTACTAAGCAGCAACAGTGGCTGCAAAGCCAAGTGTATACTGCTGGGTCAACAAGATTGGGTTTTAACAATCAAATAGAAAACATAATTGAGAATACTGACTAGCATTTTGAGAATTGCTTTACTTATGTGTTACTCTGACAACATCTTCCCCCATAATCCTCATGATTGTCTCTCATAAAAACAGCATATTAACTTGTGAAGTTCATGAAAATAAGTCCTGCTCTACAATGTATTAGGTAGGTGCACCTATTTTAAAATAACTTTTCTCCTCTGTTAGTTACTCATACACAATAAGTTGTTGTGTTATGCTCTATGCATTTAGCTGAAGTTTCGTACAGAATTAAGTTAGCCATGTAGTAAAAGACTGTAAACAAAAGTAGCATCTTATTTGGATTCATGTGGTATTGCTAGTTTAGTCAAAATCCAAAAACTAAACACAGACGAAAATGAATCAATATGGTTTTACTGAATTTCCCTGCCAAAATGTATGAGGTTTTGAAAACGTAAGAGCTCTAGGAGCATTGCAGTCTTACTGTGTATTTATCATTTTTTCTTTGTTTTTCATGACTCAGGATTCTATCAGTTTTCAGTCACAGGGTAGAAGAGACTTGAATAAGCTCTGCATGGGCAATGTTATAAGAGAGTGCAAAGACATGGACTCACAAACTTTGTATTAGGTTAACGTAAATGTGGGTGCTTACAGAAGAACTACAGGAGGAAGGATGATTGTCCTTCAAAAAAAGAAACCAGTGCATGAAATAAGAGGGAATTATTCATCTTGAGCCTCTTGGTTTTTGTTTCCTAGGTGGATTTTGTTCCTTAAAACCTTGCCTGTGTGGCTGTGTTTCTAACGCCTGCATCGCTAGTGAGAATCATGCTTCTTCATCACCGAAGCAGCCAGGTTCTTGGGAGGACTCGTGGGACCATCGCTGAAGCTATTAGCAGTGAGTGGTGGAAACATGGGAAGGTGAAAGCATCTCTGCCCCTTGTCTGCCAAGAGAGAAGGAGAATCTGTATCTATGCCAAGGGTAAAACTTGAAGAATTGGGTTAAAACAAGGTTTCTATCTTAAGCATTTCCATTTTTAGGAAGAGGCATCACAACAAATCTGTAATTGTAGTAGAATTCTGGAGTCATTTTACTCTTTATTGATTAAAAGCCCTATCTGTGCTTTAACAAGAACTGGTTCTGTGTAACTGCGACATACCAGCTTTTAAATAGAAGTTCTAATGGAAACAGCAATTAGATATAATCACGTGCATTGTAACTGGGTAATAGAGTCGAGTACTCCAGCTTCTGTGGGGCCATTTACATCTGTGATCATAGAGAACAGTCTGTTGCAGGATTATCCAAGAACAGAGTGAGCTCAGGCTGAAGAAATCCCAAAGAGTACTTTTGTACTCCGAATTTCTCAGTCATACCAAGTCTGCAGCTTTTTTTCACATTGTGTTACACATAATCAGACCATAGAAAGTATCACTTGACACCATTTACAGTGAAGAAGGCCAATAAATAAAAGCTGAGGAATCAAGGATCTGAAACTGTGGTGTGTGGATGGACTGCAGAGCTCTTTCTTGTGGTTCATTGAAAAAAAAAAAAAAAACATTTTAAAGCTAATACATGGTAGATTAAGCTACCGGTACCGGAAGGGAATGGGGTCTGTGAGTATGTATTTTTCTTACAAAGTGGTCTGCTGACTGAAAATCTGGAGCACCATCAGAGTTCAACTAATTGAGCCAGACAGCTTGTTAGACTGTCTTATAAAAGCTGGATGTCTGGCTAGATAGCTTTTGGCACTTTGAAGAACAGAGAGGCAGATTTATGAACTGGACAAATGAGCGCTACAGTCAGGAATTTTTCTAACAGTTTGGCTGTATCTGTAAGACCCTCTGCCTTTCGAAACGGTGCTGCTTCAAAAGCCAGGTTATGCCAGCTCCTAAAGGCACCATTCAGCCTCAGATGTTACTGCTGATTTTAAGCACCTTATCTTCATGTGCAGTTCATGCGAGTGCTAGGATGAGCTTAAAGTCTGTTTTATCCCCATTTACCCAGCATCACAACAGCTTCCAAATGGCAAGAAAGTTCAGGAAACAGACAGTTGTGCCTGCACATAGCTGGGGAACAGAGTGATGGTAATGTGGAGAAAGAGCATGATGCACTTACGGGATGGTGAACTTGGATCTGCATTCTCCTAGCATTGCTGGGAGGTTAGAAATGTTCAGCTTCCTCAGGACATACGTATGTTCCTAGCAGTATGCATCTCTGCAAGACACCCACAAAACTCTTGTGGTAAGCTCAGTTTGGACAGGAATTGCCAAATCCCTTCCATGGCTCACCGTCAGCATTTGGGTCCTAACTCACTGTGTGCTGAACTACAATGCTGATTAATCTTAATATCCGTGCCACCAGCAAGGAGCCAGCAGCACTGCTGCCAATATTTCTGCACTTGTTTCTGCTTCTTATGTATTGAACGTCATTCCAGTTCAGATCTATCAAACTATCTACTGCAGAAGCTGAAACATCGCAGGCAAAGGAATACACAGATTCAGAAATTCTTGGAAAAACCCCGGTGTTATAATTGTAAATAGCTGGTTTTCTTCTTTGTATGCTATTTCCTTTATGGATTCCACAGATTCTGATTTCCAAGCTTTATATCTGAGTGGAATAGATGGCATTGTGCCTAAAAATGATTGAAAAATAAAGTAGTAGTTGCACAGAGAGGAGCATGTCATGGAATTTCCAGAACAACTTGTGTTAATCAGACTGGAAATAGTGTGATGCTTACCAGGGTTACAGGCACCTTAGCTACACAAACAGAAGGGAAAAACTGAGAACAGGGAGCACCATCGCACTTGTATCATTTTTTGATGCTTCTGCTCCCTCTCCTGATGAAACAAATCAGGAGCTGTGAAGCCATTGAGAGCTGTACTTTAGTAGCCACCATAAAGATCTGGTCAAGTTTGGAGAAGCTTCTTACTAAGAGTGAGACATTTCTCAGGCGTACATAGTTAGGGCTATTAAAAGCAGAGCAAAACAAAGCAGAGGAAACTGATTCCTCCCCCAAAATAAGAGGAGGATACCCCACCCCCACCCCCGAAAATAAGAGGATAATGCTGTGGCTTTTCATTTGCCTTCTCACCTCTGAAAGTCTGAGGACAAATAGTACTCACCATTTGCCTGTGTTGTCAGAAGACCACCCATTTTTATCCGTCATTGGTACCTCTGATCACAAGAGGATGTGTGAGGGGGCATTAAGGTGTAGTACACCAGTCCTAGGAATGAGGCAGAGCACTGTGGCTGTTTCAGAGCCAGAGTCATCACTCATCCTCATCCAGGATTGAAGACAGGAGGGAGCATGGCAGTCACAAAATTCCTCTGTTCCCCATTTTGCTGGTTTTTAGGGTGCGCACTCCCGCTTTGCTAGTTTGCAGGCGATACATTTTAACGGCCTGTCTTGAAAAATCCTGCACTTCTAACAGGTAGGAGTAGAAGACTAAGCAAACGTATGGAGAAATCTCAGACTGATTTTTGGCAAATACCACGCCTGAGCCATGTTGCAGTGTTGCCAACCTTAAGTGTTCCAAAATCATATGTGATGAGAGTGGCTTAAAAATAATCAATTTGGAGTTCCTTTTTATTTGCCTTCTGGCTTAAAAATAATCAATTTGAGGTTCCTTTTATTTGCCTTTGGTTTCTTAGCCTTCAGGGTACACTCAGATAATATTTTCTCAAAAACCACGTGTACGAGAAAACTGCTTTCTCTTTTCCAAAATAAAACTTGTATTTCTCAAGTCAAGCACCAGCCATAAGCTAAGGGTTCGTGTACGACATAGCATGAGATGTGCGAGAAGCTAACTAGAGTTGCAATTTTATTTTCTGCCCTCATATTTTGTTTTGGTTGTTGCAGTGTAAAGCCGAGTGTAGGACAACAGAGAAAGATGAAAGTGGACAAGTTAGTATGAATAAAAAAATAATAGAATGGGAAGGGTAACAGCAAGATAAAGGAAATAGAAAATAGAGAAAAGAAATGAAGGGTGAAAACAGAGATGAAGCACGAGGATGGCAACATTAACAGTGGAGGAGATTTAGGAGGAGAAAGCAATGCAAACCAACAGGAAATATCATTATCCACATACCTATCATTTTGAAGTGTGGTGGCTGCTTTAGGGCTCTGGAATCTATCAGGGCTTTAAATAGATGTGTGTCTGTAATTAATGATTTGAAGCTGTTGCAATGTTTAACCAAGTATTAGCCCTGCCATAGCAAAAGGGCATGGGGGCCTTTGGAGACCAGGTGTTTCTAAGCTTTAAATGCTGCACACTCGTGTTGCTCTGCATATAGGAGTCTTGGGGAGGGCAGAAGTACTTGAAATTCATAGATCTTCAAGAGCGTTGGGCTGGGGGGGCACTCTTAAAGTTCTTAGGTATGAAATTAAGTGTACAAGTTTTCTACCCTCTTTACCGTGAAGGCGGTTAAATGCCGGAACAGGCCTCTTAGCAAAGTGGTTGATGTCCCCTACCTGTCAGTGTTCAAGCAGCATTTGGACAAAGCCCTCAATAATATGCTTTAACTTTTAGTTAGCCCTGAAATGGTCAGCCAGTTGGACTAAATTATCTTTGAAGGTCCCTTCTGTTCTGTTCCGTTCTATTCCGTTCTATTCCGTTCTATTCCATTCCATTCCATTCCATTCCATTCCATTCCATTCCATTCCATTCCATTCCAATTCACTTTAGCAGGTATATAAATCTGTGGAGAGCTGTCAGAGTCTGCTTTCCATAGCCTGTGATGCCTGACTTTCAGATGGCTTGAAGGAACAGTTCAGCAAGACAGCCTGAAGTCTGACTATTTCTTCAAAGTAGATTTTCCTCATTTTTAGACTTTTTTTTCTTTTTTATCCTTCTGTACTTTTTCCTAGTGTGTCCCCTGTAACATCCTGTCCCTTTCACTTGAATTAGAGTTGTCTTTTCATTGCTCCCTTCTTTTACTCTTATTAGACTTTTTATGTTTCTTCCTCTGCCCCAAAATTCTGTGTCCTACTTAATGTACACTGAAGTGCCTCCTATCTCCTTTTAAAAATGCCAGTTAATTTGTAGATTTTACAGCTATAACATGCTCTCTTTGTATTCATCTGCTCTTTCTTACACTTTCGAAAATAGTTGTATCATATTCAGTCTCTCTTTAGCCACTTCACATATCCCATCTCCCTGTGGAACTAAGAGCAATTAAAAAGTTACACTGTTCAGGAGGCTGGATTTGCCTTGGTTGAGGTTGGTCAGCCATGTTTATTCTAGGGTAAATATCAGGATTTTTTTTTTTTTCCAGATATCAAATACAGAGCTTAAATTAAAAGAAGGTTTCCTCATACAATCTACCTGGATAGAAGTGTTTGCACTGAGGGCTGAATAGAAAAACAGTGAAGTCCAAAGACAAGCACAGAAGCACTGATTCTGTGACTTGGATGGGAAGCTAAGGTTGCTCTTGTAGTACCGCTCTGACTCGTAAAAGAAGGTTGAAATACTGAAAAAATAAACTTCTCTCTTGCATTCAGAGGCGCAGAACATTTGCAGGTGCATTCATGTGCAAAGCTGTCATGCAGCCATCTCTCCTACCCTATCGCTGCTTGTGTTAGTAGTAAGTACTGGTTGTGTTCCAAATATTGGCTCACCACCTGGGCCAGGAAAAAAATACCAAGGATAACATATAGACTCTGAGTGAGACTGAAGAAGATTAGTCAGGTCAAGAAAAGATGGAGTGATAGGTATGCTGTGAACACAGACTAAACCAGAAGGAGCAGGTCTTATTTTAGGGCCTGTCCATTGGTCAGTAACTCACTGCTATTTTAAAATGGGCTTTTAGTAAAGTAGCTTGGTCAGCGGTTCCTCAGCTACTGAAATTACATAATATTTTTTGTCTAATTAAATGCTGGTTTATTTATTCAGATATTTTATCAGATATTGAATAACCTTCATATGCCATAACCCCTTTTTGGCAAATACTGTGTTTCAAAACTTGCTTCGTTTCATTCTTTAGTTATCTTTTTAATACATTTACTGAAACCTATCACATGTACATGAGGTGCACACAAAAAATATCAAAGTTCTTCAAGTGGGCAGCCGTAATTACAAATCTAATTCTGGAGGTGTCAGCATACAGCGAGGTCTGCAACATTAGATCGATGTCTGGATATCGCCTATTGCCAGATCCTTAGCTGTAAAAATGAAGAAGCAAGGGAAAGTTTTCTCCCCCTTTTCTCTCTCTCCCTTTCTCATACACCCTCAGAAGTACACTCACCCACACATGTGCATGTGCATGCACGTATGCACGTCCACACAAAAAGCTTCTGTCTTGGTTCAGTTTGCCAAGCTTCTTTGTACAATTACAAATTGCAGATGTTCCAGGCTGCTGAAGAAGGTCCATTTTCATTTGAAAATGAAACGCATGATTTATATACTAATAAGGTTTTATATATTAAAAATATTTTAATTTAAAAGATTAAATGCCATCTCCTCAGTAGCAACATTACACCTGTGGAGTGGCCTGGGAGTCCAGGGTTATTTTCTTCATACTTTTACTTACAGAGTTAAAATTATTAATTCTTTGAGGATACATAGTGCTGATTTTTTTTTTTTTTAACCAGGTGAGAGAGAATGCTTCTTTTCTTTTCTTTTTTTTAAAATAAATATTTTAGCATCAAAAATATCCTGGCTACTCCCACTGCTAAAAGTGTATTTTTTGATGTCATTTTAAGCTTCAAGCAACATCTATGTATTTTCAGTATTTTTAAAGCTAATAATAATCCACTGCTATTTCTGTAGCAGGTAATAAAAATTGTTGGTTGCAATATTAGTAGCCTTACAAGAGCTGATACACCAATTACAATTTCTCACATTATTAAGCTCAGACCCATTTGCAAGAGTATACCAGTTTGAAGGACTGACATTAACTCAGACTGTTAATACTGGTTAATGATTTTGGTACACAAATTATTTTGTTGGCCCGCCCCAGTTGTCATTATGGCTTGTAGAGTGTACTTTAACAGCTGTTTCAGTGTTAGTCAGCTTCTGAGGATTAGGCTTAACCTCAAGAATGGAAGTGGACTTTGGAAGTTGCGGATGGTTTTTCGCAAGTAGTGTGAGTATGGTTTGAATGTTGTGTATCTGTTTTCCCTGAGACAAACTGAAGCGTTGCCTTGAAAAGGAGAAAATGCAAGATGATGTTTCCGAAGTGTAACGTGGCCATTGTAAAACTGATGGCAGATAGGTCTGCTATTGTCAGTTGCTTAGGTATTGACTCTTTGAAACTGCATTCTCAGTACTACCATTCAGCCCAGCCCAGCTGCCTGCCAGTACTGCTGTATCCCTGACAAGCACCCCTTTGCACAGGACCTTGACAATGGTTTTGAGTTGACTGTACTTTTCTTGGCACTGTGTCTGTCCAGGAAATGTGACTTTGCTTCTTTAGCTTTCCCCTCTAGAAAAGTTAAGTATCAGCATGAGACTCAGAAACTGAAGAGTTGGAGAAAAGACGCAGGAGAAGAGACTGAGAAGAACCTGATAAACACTTTCTGAAAAGATGGAAAGCCACACGGTGGGCAAGAATGTAGGTGACAGATTGAGAAAACAGAAATTAGGCTTCCTCATGATCACCCAGAGCCAAATAGTTTGATCTTTTTCTTTCTAACCTGTTTCTCTCCATGTTTTTGTGCTCCGGACTCCCCCAGTAGCTTGGTACCATCTGTATCTGCATGAGCTTTTCCAGTCCTCCAGCAATCTTTGAATAATACTCTGCATATAAAACTCAATAGCTTTACATTCCAAAATGCTCATTTCCACTCTACTCAAGTACCTGCATAACTTCAAGAGATCACAAATGTGTGAAAGGGGTAGTGAAAGATAAGTGTGCTAGCTGGAAGGGAGGGAAGGAAGGCAAGGCTAGGAGTGTAGAAGGGTATTTCCTTCCTTTTCTGTTTTCCATTTGCCTTTATCATATTCCCTAATGCCTAACCAAACAGTTATACTGACCTTAATAATGATAGGACCAGCTTGTGCGAGGAAGGAAAGCATTTTGAAGATGTCTTCATCTTACTTCATCCACTGTTTAGGAACACGACTACATAACCTTAAGTGCTTTGGTGTGTTTGAGCAGTGCCATTTTCCTCAAGTGGAATTAGGAAAACAGCTCTTCGAGACTTGCACAAAACTCTACTTAAAAACACTTCTGCCTAAGTGCAAAGCACTAGAAGAAGTTCTTGCACATGCTCTGCAGTATTCAAAATGTTGAAGCCAGAACTCGGTGGCTAAGAACAGCTTGCATTTCATGACTATACCTTGTAATTTGAGACATCTGGATACTGTGATAGCCTGCTAGAAAAACCTTTTGCCTCAGCAGGTCCCTGAGCTCTTGTTGGCTCAGCCGTTCTTCCCACCTTGACCTTGAATCCCAGGCATGGAGGTGGATAACTTTCTCAGTTGTGCTTTGCTCAGAGGGAAACCTGGTCAAATCCTCAGCAGCTGAGAACCTGTGATGAGGACCAGAGCCACAGGTTGAGTCTCATAATCATGCAATAAGTAAACTTTAGTTGAACCAGCCGATGTTGTAAAGTGCTGGATGTTAGGTGGGCTGGATTTCAGAGACTTGCTGTTTAAATGACTACAAATGGACTGGTAAGCCACTCCTGGGAAGCACAAAAATATCAAGTCAGTTTAGTCGGTGTATAGATTTTTGACCTTCAATGCAGTCAACTTTGAAATGCCAGCTTGGCTTTATGGCAAAGCCACTGGTCTGTGATACAACATCCAGTTCCTGAGTCGCTTGCAGCACTAGAGGGCAGAGCTAACAGCTAAGGAGAAATTGAGGATGCCTTAAGGTTCAGGGACATACCTTATAATGCAGTTAAATAAACTTCCAACCTGGGACACAAAAGCCAAAATATGAGGTGACTGGTAAAATAAATGGTAAATTAATTGCTATGCTGGAAGCATGACAACTACTACAACCATGGCCTTGCATATCCCCCCAGGCCCCGTTTGAGAGCCTTTGCAGCTGTGAGAGACACTGTCTCCGGCTTTCTGCACACTCACCTTGTGCACATTTACCAGCTTGTGTTTGCAAACGGAAGGACTAAACATGTCACTCTGCAAAGTGGAGCTGAGGTGCTGGAGCACAGCTCTGCTGTAGGAAGCAAACGTCCTGGCAGGTGCCTCACACTGGGGAAAGTGCCCTGAGAGGCCTCATCCTGCAAACTGGTCAAGGACAGACTCTTCTGGCCTGCTGTATTCCAGGCACTCAGTGTGATGGGGCCTGCAGACATGTGGAAAGCACCCAAGATGGGAGTGGATGGAGGTGTGTGGAGATCTGTTGTGAATGCTGAAGTTCAGCTGCTGCTTGTCGGTCTGAGGGTGAGGAGAGCCATGGAGCCACGCACCCCCCTTTGAACCAGTATCACAGAAACTAAAGCAAATGCATGGCTGAGAGGCCTTTGTGCTGAGGTGAGTTTCTCTGAGGTAAGAGCCGGGGAAGCAGAACGATTTCTTACAGAGTCAGGATTTTGTTAGCAGAGATGGAAATACAAACGTGGAGGCTCCCGGTTTCATTTTACAACCACACAAAATGCAGTTAGCATTGCCTGGACCATGCTGTGTCCAGCTCAATGGAGGTCTGACTAAAGACCTAGCTAAACTAAAGGGACATGCTTTAAGAGGGCCTCAAGGAGATTTCTCCGTTAGACTAGTGGAGAAAAGGTGGATATGTGAACATTTTAGGGATAGCCCTGAGACCTGTCTGCAGGCATGCGAGTGGGCTCTGAAGAAGGAGGAAAATGTCTGGGCATCTGCAGAGGATTTCAGTAGCTTGACCAAGCACTGGCACAGGCTGCCCAGAGAGGTTGTAGAGCCGCTGGAGATCTTCAAAAGCCATCTGGACATGGTCCTGTGCCACCAGCTCTAGGTGGCCCTGCTTGAGAGGGGAGTTGGACCAGGTGGCCTCTGGAAGTCCCATCCTACCTTGGCCATTCTGTGATTCTGTGAACTTGACGTTGACCCTGTGTATCCAGGTGAAATATATCTCAGAGCAACGCCAGCCATGTGGTACTCTGCTGCTGCAGGTACGGGTGCTTCAGAGTCCCAGAGTCAGTGAGGCCTCCTGAAAATATACGCTGCCTCTTCTCTGTCACTTGCCCAGGGTTGAAGGAAAGATGTCTTGCCCACACTCATGCTGCCTGCCCCCAGTGTGAGGCAGTCAGCAGCTATCTGCTAGATGGGTGCAAGGAGCCTCGAATTTGATTTAATTGCTCTCTCTCATCTAACTAAGGACCGTTGCTGGCCTGAATGTTAGAGGATGTGGGAAAAGAAAGGTGAAGCTATGAAATGGGAGCGGTTCACCTGCAAACAGACAAGGGATACCCAGGCAAAATACTAGATTCTGTCTTCACCCAGACTTTTACAGATGCCCAGAGAGACCCAAGAGAAACCACTTGGCTTAACTTCAGTACCTTTTACACTGCTACATACCTTTCACCCATTAAACTGCTGCAAGGTTTTAGAAAAAATGGAGAGAAGAAAGTAAAAATTACAGCCTCCCGCTCCCCACTCCCAGCCAAACAACACCAACCAAAAACAGTCAGACATTTGTTTTACCTCTGTTAGTCAGGAAAAAAAACGGAGTTCATTTTGTGTATCACTAATATTGTGGCTGCTGTTTTATGGCCAGATATCTTCGTTCTTTTCTTGAGACTGCTCAGTCTTCGAGAAATGAAGTGTGATTTTTACAGTTTACATGGCAGTGATTTATATGAGGGTCATGGCCTGTCACATGACAACACCTGACCCCACATAACATGATGTAAGTGTAAGAATCACAGTCTTTCTCAGGGTCAGCAGAACCATGACACAAGTCCCAGTGTTCAACACACCACCCACAATGTGAGACATATATCTTTTTCTTTTTTTTATTTTTATTTTTTGTCAGCTCCCTGAATTACTTTCAGGTAGTTCTGCACGTTTCTACTTTTTCATTTAATTAGGTGCAAACACTCTGTATAAATAAAATAAAAAGTTCCCTGCAGCTAGTAGGCTGTTGCAGACTGCCAGACACTGAAAAATGTTTGTCTCCGTTACTGTTGCTTAATAATTCAGGTTTTATAAACAAAGGAATCTTTCTCTCTCTCTGTTTTTTTTTTTTTTTTTTCCCTTTTCCAGTCAGCTTTTGGGGGCTAGAAGCATGGATACAGCTGTAGAATAAGTTTGGATCCCCATATACAGTAGATGTACTATCAATGAATATAATAGGTGTACAGTACTACCAGTGTTGCCTGCCTGCCTTTCAGTTGCACAGACTCCATGTCCCTTAGGACATGTCAGTCATTGCAATGCTTGTATGTAAATGCTGTATTGTCTGTGAGGTATTTCAGGTCCCTTTACATGGTGTTTGGTAAGCTGTGACAAAATTCCTTATGTCCTGTTTCTAGTGCAGCTGAAGTCGTAGTCTTTGAAAAGCAGACATCTCCCAGGATAATGACATGATACTGCAAAGATATCTATAAAGGAATCTGTGGTGGTTTACTAAGGGTGTGTCAGAATGGTGTGCAAAGTTGGTGAGCTCTTTGTGTGTGAAAAGGAAAAATCTGAAGAGGTTGCATAACTTACAGGTTGACATTTTAGAAAACTACGGTACCTAAATCCTCTTGATTTCCACAGTTCTCACCCCTGTAGAGAGAACAATCTCCAACATGACTGTCCTGTAAGAAATGAACTTCTTCATGACATTGACATACATCAGCCAGTATCTGGAAGTACGGTTATGGTAACCCTTACCTTGGCATGGATACCACAACTGGCTGTGGAGTTATTCATCAGTGCCATCATTTTATGCAGGTGGTGCAGCTGAATGTAGAATGCAAAGCAAAGTGCATACCTCAGTTATTTCTCTATGTACCTCCTTTCAACTTCGTCTGGGGACGATGCTTCAGAAGTTCCAAATGGTATGATAAATTTCAATATACTTGTTAGAGCAATTTAATCACCACCTTACTCGCTTTCATATAAATTGGATCTTTAAAATAAAATTAGGATGATAAGCAAACCTTAAGTCTATAATCCATTTAAATTTAGATCTTCAGACTAAATTATGCAGACTGTCAACATCTGAAGCTTATTGGCTTATACAGAGGAACAACTTAAAACTTAATCTCATGCTTTAACAGAAAAGACAGGTATATTTTTCGGAACAGAAACTTTATTTCTAGTGTGCTTTATTCTGATATGAAAAGCGACCTTTCCTGTGACTTTCCAGCATTCTTCAAAGGCCAGATTCACTGCCAGCTGCAGTCCTTGAACCAATCTGCCAACATCTACCCAGCTTGGCTGAAAAAAGTAAATGTTTCTTCGTGTCTATTTGCTCATGGCCTTAGGATCTTAGACCCTTATCTTGCAAAGACTTAAGATCATGTGTAAGCGCTTGCAGAATTGGGACCTTTACTTCTATGTTTATAGTACATATATAAGTCTTTTGTGGTAAAAAGCAGATATTCCTAGTAGTAGACATGAAAAGACAAATATAATACAGTCTCTATTGTACATGCATATTTTAAATGTTTTCATATACATCTTTATTCACTTATATTTCTTCTAGGTGTTTTATTTAGTACTAAAAATCCACTCAACTTGAAAGACGTGTTCCAGGTGGAAGTGTAGGTACATGCTGTCTAGGTACTAGATGCCCAAAGCATTATTGTGTGCTTCACAGTGCATGAGTGTTCTGTGTGCATGCATTCATACATGTACGTGTACATACTTTATGGCACAGTGCCTTCACATGTCTTACTCCCTGTGTAAAAGCTCGTACACATTGAAAGAGTGTTTTATAAAATATCACCGTTGGCACGTTCACTGCTCCCAAGGCAGGCATGATCTATGAGCTGTGTAAAGTTACACATACAATTAATCTTTTGTAATGTATCACAAAAAATTTTACATTATGCACTGAGTAGTTTGACCAAAGTGTTACTGTAGTACTATGAATGCCAGAGGTTCTGAGCAAATACTTACATCTGCTGCTATCCATCTTAAGTTCCGGATCTCATTTTGAGTTTTTGGTGCAAAGAAGCCAAGCATCTAAGTGCAGGATTTTTACCTGATTGATGTTGATTTAAATGCAAAACAATGCGTACATCATTTCAGTAGAAAACTAAATCTGCTCAGTTGTATATAAATCTCCCAAAATACACTAGGAGCAAGGGTTTTTGCCTATAGAAATATTCGATTTGAAAGACTGCTGGTTGGCAGTGATGTACTTACTTCCAGGAGTTAATAACTGATAAGGATCCTTACCTTTCCAAGCTTACACAGTCTTAATTTACAGCTGAGAAAGGATGAGAGGAAGTAGCCAGTTCACTCTACCAACTGTTCATGCCTTCAGAAAGGAACATATCCTGTGGTCTGTTGTAATTCTTTAAAATCACTAAGATGTTCTGCTCAAGAATACAAGCTGAGATTTTCCACGGCAGGAGCCAGAGTGGCAACATGCCTTTACATATATCAACACAAGAAAATGATCCAATTATAGCAAAATAAATCAAGCAGACCTTTGGAATTTTCAATGGAAATCCAGAAGATATTGCCCTTTTCCATAAATTCTTTGGCCAAACTCTTGGGGACAGCAAAGGGCAAACAAAGTCATCAGCCCTATGACAAATGTCAAGGAAACCTGGAGCTACTGCTGTGGTCAAGTCTCTTACTCAGTGTCTTGAAATGTCTTTGTTATCTCACTAAAAGTGTATAGATTCAACATCTTCTCTCTTCCTTTTGTGCTAAAATTCTTTAGAAGTCAGCTGAATCAGGGTGTTATCTCCCCAGTGTTCATCAAACATAGGTATTTTTCAAGCTTCCACTACCATTATGTTGCTTGCTTGCTTGAGCACCATACAGGGAGGTTCCTGAGCTCGAGTCATTCCAGTCAGACTGAAAATAACATTTGGCAGGCCCATCATAATCAGAAGATGTCTATGACTGTCTCCCAGCACCTTGCCCTTTGCAGCACCAGGGCTGTGCTGGTGGGGAGGGTCAGGTTCTTACTCCTGTTCTTGGTGGCTTGGAGTTTCTACCAAACTGAACCTTCTTGCCCAGCCTTGAATTTCTAAAGGAAAAAATTTTAAGAAGCTGAAATAAAAGCAAAATAGGATGGGAATATGAAAACAACATTTCTGAGCTCTGCTCAGTTCCAACAGCAACACAAAACTATTCCGTTTATATATTTAGCGAAATAAGTCCTGGCATCACCACTGGTATATTTCCTCTTATTGTGGGGATTTTTTTTTGAGTTTTGTTTGGACAAATTTAGGACGGATGGGAATAAGGGACAGCTGTCGCTGCTGTAAGTGCTAACGGGAGCCGGGAGCTCCCCTCACCATCTGCCTTTGGAGTGTTCAGCCCCGAGGAGCACCATCCCGTTCCTCTGGACCAGGAGCACCAATGAAGGCCAGTGTTTTGAAGCAGACTCCCATTTTGACCTGCGGTTCCTTCTGCCCTTTCTGAACCTGGGTTGGGGTAGCAGGACCAGCTACATCCTCACTGAAGCTCTGCTGTCACCGTGCAGTGCCATTTGCTGCCTTTCCTCAGCCCTCACCTGCAGACTGTCACTCTCGCTGCAGCAGACCCTGACCCGCGACCCCAAGCAATGTGCTGCTGGCTGCGTGCACCCCGCGGAGGGAAAACTCCCACTCACCATCCCATTGCTGCGGGGATGCACAGCTCCATCCACAGGCTCACCACTCCCCAGTGCCAGCTATCTGGCTGTCCCTCTCCTCTCAGCCAGGGATTTCTCCCACTTGCAGCTTGCCCTGTCCCCCCTTTCTCTCCCTCTCGGTTTTCGCATTTCTCCTGCTGCGATCCGCTCACTGTTTACTGACAGAGCAATGTGACTTTTCACACCGCTCTGGGCTGGGCACAGCCTCTCCCCAGCCCCAGCTGGCCGGACATCTCCCCCACCCTCCCCTCCCCTTCACACCAGCCAAGCGAAGGATTCCTCTCTCCCTCCCTCTCCCTTTCTTTTTCCACCCCTCCCGCCTTCAGCACAAACCCAAGGCGCAGGATCCCGCCGAGGGAAAGCGGCTCCTTGGAACCATCCCCGCAGCCCCTGGTGCTGAGGAGAGAGAGGAACGGCCCCGCAGCCACCCTCCTGCAGCGGGGGGCTTCGCGGCGGGGCGATGGCTTCGGGCTCTCGGAGATCATCGCTCACCTTCGTCTGGGGCGTGGGATCCGCATTCTTCATCCTTCGGATCATCGCTGTTCGGGCTGACGGTGAGTCCCCGCGCAGTCTGGGCTGGGTTGCTGTGGCTGGAAGGAGAGCTGGGTGTTGAAATGTGTTATTGAAAGGAAAAAAAAAAAGAAAATACGAAACAAAACAAACCGCTCCAACCTTTCTTTTTTAATAAGGAACTTAAATACATGCCCCGGTTTGGGTTAGGAAACGTCTGATTCAGAGTTTTTTGAGACTCTACAAATATCCTGGGGTTAAGCAGAGAAAGGAAATAAGATCCCAGAAGGCTAAGATTATTTTATTACAACAAAATGACAGGATAGTGAACTTTTCCAGAGGAAATAAGAATAACAAAACAAAGCCAGAACACGAATAAGAAGAATCAGCTAGATACTTTTTTGCTTTTATTTATCATTAAAAATATCACTTCTCTGAACGACTCCCTCATCTGCCCACTTCAGAGGCCACTGAACATTGGTTTATACGGGCAGGTACTAGAGGAGGGCTCCTGCTCACAGCGTTTTCTGTTCGGTACCACGCACTCAGGACAACGGCTCAGCCTCCTGCACGTGGGCTTCACCTGCTCTGCACCGCTGGGGGGTTTGATCAGGGCACGAATTGGGCTGAATCATTGCTTACCCTGAAGGGCACCCGCTAATGATAATCCCGAATGGCGGCATCCTCTGCAAGTTTCCAGCAGCCCATTCCCCTTTTAGTAATTAAGCCACCCTAATGATGACCAACTTGCCTTAGCGGTAACATAATTTATTTTCAAAACAACTGTGTCTTTCTGGGAGGGCAATGCTGAATGGCCACATTTTTTCACTTTCACAGCTGCAATAGATTTATGCCTGATCTCAGGACTTTTTTTTTTTTTTTCAGTACACTAATCCTTTACCATCGATGTTTGCTGCATTATTCCAGAGAACAGTCCCTTGACATTACAGGGCAGTAAAACCCTCTTCTTTTTGTTCTCAGAGCATTTGTCCTCCTTAGCTTAAATTTATTTCAGCTGGTCACAAAATATAGCAAAGGAAAGGGAGCAAGCTAGTCCTGCCTGCTTGTTGCTACCGCTTTGTGTAAAATACCATTTTAAAATACACCAAAAGCCTGTCTTGTAAATTTAAGGAAAATTACTTTTCTTTAAGAATAAAGCAAGAGAAATGTGTCAGACAACTCCACTGTGTTGCACTGCAGTTCTGATTTTAGGAAGTTCTCCTTCCATAGCAAAATCCCTCTGAAATGAGGAAGACATGCATCACCGTGAGCGAAGGTTCTCCACATGACTTAAAAAAGGTGATAGGACAGGAATAATTACTTTGCCTCTGCTAAGAATGCTTCATGTGAAAAATTCCCTTATCTTTTCAAGAACACCTCCCAGTTTGTTTTGTTTCTATAAAGTTATCTTTTTGCTTTCTAAACAGACCTCTCTCAAAGAGAAAGGGAAAAAATGCTGGAGACCATTTCGAGGCAAAGTTCATGGCAGATTTTAATTGACATTCAGCAGTTTGTCAAATTTACTTTACATGCGGTAAAGCAATTTTAAAAATTAAAGGGTAGAGTAAATGAAGTACGTGGTAACTGTAGACCATTATTATAACACTGCTGCTTCCATTTTTATTTAACTTTCAGGAGTCATTGCTGAACTGTGTGAGTCCTCTATGAACGTGCTCCTCAGTGTGTTCTCCCAATAACAGTGTTCAAGCAGACAATTGTAACACTGTCCTATAAACCATCTGCCTTAATATGCAGAAGAAAACACTTGATTTGAACTTTAAAACTTACTACTACACATAGGTTTACATATTTAAGAAGACCTGAGAGTGCAAAATAGGAGCAATACCCTCTTTTATAACTGATTTGAGCCTGATCCAAACAGGAAACCAATTTCTCAGTTCTGGAAATTTTAGGTAAAAATACAATCGTGCTACTCTGTAATACATGTAAATGTCACTTAAGTGACAAAGGACGGTTCTGGGTGACCCATGTATGTGTTTGCTACTTTTAACTAAAAGTAACTGAATGTTTTGCAAAGCGCTGAAGGGATTTTGACTTCACCTTGTAAAAATCCAATGAAATCCAGACTGGTCCCTATTACAGGCAACTCCCCGAAACTGCTTCGAATATATTTCCCAGAGGAAGACTTTCACTTTATTATCTCACACACAAACAATGACAAAGAGTAGGCAATAAAACTGAAGACCATTGGGGTCTGGTGAAGGTGTAAAGCCTTGAAGGTTAATTGATCTCTTTCGACTAATACTTACTACAGCGCGTATTGCTATAGAGCAGACAGACTCCAGAAAGACGAAGATAAATGCCTGAATAAAAGATAGCTTTGTTTCGCTTTGCAATTATTATTATTATTTTTTTTACAATGGAAGTGTGCTTGTTCATAGCTCTGGAGGTCAGGGTCAAGCAGATGGGTGCTCCTCAAGGGGAGGATACGGGGCCTGTTCCTGCTCTGACATACTCTGGTGTAATCGTAGAGCAGGGTAGTGCTGCTACTGCTAGCACAGCTTATGCAGAATAAAGTAGTTTATGGAAGAGAGTCAGTAAAGACAACTCAAAATTCAGGAATTGTTCAGCCGTAGCAGCCGCTGGTAGGTCCCGGATTTTTGAATGGGAATCACACAGACAAATAGCATTGCTGCGTAATTTTCTGTCAGTCAGAACCAAGATTAAACTTCACCTTTGTGAAAACAAAGGTTTTAATTATGTTCCTGTGGTTGTGACTGTTCCTAATTACACCGGCGCAAACAGAGACTTTTCGGAATATCTTTGCACTGGAATAGGAGAACAAGGATCTGGCTCCATGCATGCCGCACCTCTGCTTTTCTTGACTCCTTTTGTCACTGCCATTAAAATATAAATACATGTGAGCCATGGTTTTCTGTAGAATACTTTCCCTGAAAAAGAGTGTGTGGCAGAGAATTACGGCAATTAATCTACCTTACTGATACACGCCTGATTTGAAAAATGTACTATTTGTAAAACTTCACAAATGGTTTCAAATTGTGTTCTCTTGGCTCAGTTTTGGGTTACATGCACGACCTGTTGCTCAAGCCAGTCATCTGGTGGTGACCACACATAGTGTCTGCAGAGGTTGCAGGTGGAAGGGCCGTGAATCCAGACGGCTGGGCACAACTAAGTGAGGATCTGACCATGCTTCTGACCTAGAAGCAGATATGCCTGATGCCAAAGGTAGAATTTTACTGATATGCTAATATTTCTCAATGCACTGAAGCAGTGTGGTATTACTTCAATGCTCACACCATAGACAGGCTGGATACAGTACTCCAGGTGTGAGTTAACAGCAGTCTGACAGGGAAGAAGTCTCGCGCTGTATGATGAAGAACTTCTTCACTCCCTATACTCCAGACTGCTGTTAAGCAGAAGTCAGTGGGCAAAACTAGCTATCAAGTATGTTTCAATAGATAAGAAAAAATGGAATGAATTAAGGGCCTGTCCTCGGGGGGAAAAAAAAAAAAGGAATTAATAATCTGAAAAAGAGTGATAAGAAGCTGCTTTAGATCTGTAGCAAAACACCTGGAAAATTATAAGAGCAGAAAAACCTACTGTAGTCTTTCTTTACATAAGGGCTGTGAAGAAAACCAAAAGAAAAGAAAAAAAGCATGCTTTTTCTCTTCTGCTATGTCTATCGAGTTGCATTTGAGTAGCAGGTGCATAAGCAATTCAGGCTCCACTTGCAAAACAGCTCGTATGTTTGTATGTTGCAAAAATAAATGCATAAACAATTCCAAATATTTGATCCTAAAGCCTTTACTAAAATTAAGATTTTAAGTTCAAACTGGATTTAACTGAGGAGGAACTCAAAGCTGACCTCCTAATTTTCTACTTTTCTGATGATGTAATATTTTAAGCAGTTTGAATTAAATAAGACATCACTCATTTTATGTTCTCACGTAAATAAACTCTACATTCATGAACATTAAGCAGAGCTCGTAATTACCCAGATCTCTCTCTGTAATTGTACAGTTTTACTGAATCCTCCACCCTTACTGTTACAATCAAGGCCATTGATACACACAGCCATAGAAATGGAAATGAAATTGCTTTTGAAGTACAGAGTTGAATTTCTCTTCCTCCACTCTCCTTTACCTCAATTTGAAGACTTTAACATTCAAGTTAAAATAATCAGACTCCAAATATGCACATCCTTCACCACGTTTATTTCGTTGAAAATGATGAGGTTCTACTGTTTGAGCTAGTAACACATCATCATATCAGCACTAGACGTCTTTTAAAGGACTTCCTTCTGTGTTATTTGTGAGAGACGTTTCTATTTTGAAGTGTGTTTGGCTTCTTCAAGCATTTTGCAAGTCCTCCTGAAGACGTGGAAGAATTCGAACTTACTTCAGTGGGCTTTGAACAGTGCCTATACACCTCAAAAGAACTTCTTGTTCTGGCTGTTGCTGTATTAGAATAATTTATCCAAACTCTGTCTTCTTGGTGACCAAGAGAATTCTGTTAATTCCACTGGGATTCCTAAACATGAGAAGGAATGGAGTTTGGACTCTTCTTATTTCTGAAGTGCCCCTTTTTGTGCTTTTCTATGTCTGATCATAGACAGCTCTTCAGTCTTGAAAGCATAATAATATCCAGTTGTGAGAAGCTGAGTTTAGCAAAATTTGAAACTGGAAATAAGGTGGAGTGAGAGTAATGAACCATTGGAGCAGTTTACTATAAAGTATGCTGTAAATTCTCCATTGCTTGGAATCATTGAATCATGACTGGATGTCTTTTGAAAAGACATGCTGTAGTTCAAACACAAATTTGACTCAGTGTTGGAACTACTGGGAGAAATCTACATTGAGTTATGCAGAAATTCAACATGTGATAAAAAAAAAACGGTGATAAAAATGAATCCTGGAGGCCTTGAAATCTATGATCGTGTTTTCAATCAAATTATAGTGAGGTACCCTTAAGTAAAAACTATATTCAACTATTGCTTGCTGACAAAATTTTAGTGCCAAACAATAAAATAAAAGTTATGTACACATCAAAATAGAATTACAATTCTGTAATAATAGTGAGCAGGTGACAGTAGAGGCTACCCATAGAATGTAGTGTAGTTATTGAAGAAATTTCAAGTGTGAGTTTTTATTGAGAACTGTGAGTTCAGCTATTAATTAACAGTAGGAGGAATTATGTCTTATCATTTATGTTTTAGCATTGAAATTAGAACTTCTTCACTGTTTTCGAAGGGAAACCTGGGAAAACTCTATGACAGGGACATTTTCCATTCTGAAACTGAAAATCTCAAGTTGTGTTTAAGTCTTCTGAAAAAGGCCACTTTCCCTGGATTTCTAGCTTGAACTTGAAATGAAAGAGACTGGCTTTGTTTGAAAAGGCTTTAAGAAAGTATGTAGAGTTTTGGTAAAAAATTTTCATACCACCTGTTTCATCATTACATTATGAGAAGTAAACATTACAGGGCAGAAATGAAGGAAGAACACTGGGAGGGAGCTTGATCTGCTGCACAACCAAAGGTATTCTTCACACAAATACACAAAACGGTATGATCCTTGTGTGCTGTGTCTTATGGAAATATAGTAAAGTCTCATATTTAAAACTGTGTATTTCAAACAGCGTGATAGTACATCTCTTGATATCATCTCGGAAGGAAAACTGGTTTCAGCTACTCTACACCATCATAATGTGCTAGAGAGGTCATACCATTCAAATTTTTCATAAGTACCAAAACTGATTGTGTATCACCAAGTATGTGACGCATTTTTTTCTTAGCTTTTCATTACAACTAAGTAATAAAAAGTTTAGAAATATTTTACCCTTACATCCCCAGCTTTCAAATCGTACTACTTTTGTGATTAAATGTGAAAAAAATTCAGTACATGACTATTTCAAGCCAGTTAGTCACACCACTGCAAAGTGCAGAATTCACTTTCAGTGCTGTAGTCTTATTTATTGATGAGGATTTTCTATTTTGTGTGCTTTCCTATTTTTTCCTGTCACTGTTTTAATATGTCTCCTATATATTTTTTCCTCTAACTGCCCCTCAGTAATGTGATGCTGTGCAGAATGCTGGGGATCCAAATGTTTCATTGATCAAGTGTCAGATAGGTGATACTTGCTTGCTATTATTTTTAAGTAAAAAACTAAGCAAAGCACAGAGCACGTGTTAAAATCTGGGCAGATAGCCATAGAGCTTCTGAAATTTGGAGAAGATTCCCAGGTTGGTCTGGTAAGCAGGACAGCCTTTTTTATCCCCTTCTGGCTAACCAGAATTTCCTATATAGCAAATCACTGTAATTTTCCCAACCAGTAAGTCTTTCCTAGCTTACCCTAAAAGCTGTTTTGGATATTGCAGATGTCCAGCATCCTCATAGTTTCTAGCAAAAGTTTACCTTAAGTAATAAGCAGAAGCATGACAGTAGTTAGGCAAAGTTTTCTCAGCCTCAGTCTTTGTTAGCTAAACACCTGTAAAAAATGTAATTGGGACTTAACTGATTAGAAGACTAAATGACAAACTTTACTTTTACTAATTATATCTTGATGGAACTCAGTCCTTAAAGATTTTTCTTTCTAGCTTAGTCTTCTAACTAAAATACGAATATCTGGAAAACAGGGCTTGCTGCCATGTCAGACTTTATTTATGGGTTGTCAGGTGATGCACAAACTTTCCCTGTATGTCTTTGATGATGAATATCAATCCCAGCAGCCAAATTAAGAAATACCGTATGTGGGAAAGTTTTTAATTCGATCAAAGCTCCAGTGAATCATTGTACTCAAACCCTCTTTACCTTTACAAGTGAAAGTTGTTCCTCAACTAAGGAGTGGCTATTTAAAATCATTCTGCTTACATTCTGTCTCTCCCTACTCCATGCATTCTTCACTGTGGCTGTTCATGGCTTTGGGAACAACAAACTCCCTTACGGTTGTGGGCATTATTTGGGACATTTGTGAAGAATGCTGAGGTTTTGGTTCTCGGGTGTGAAGAGGCTTGCTTTTTTCACTGGTCTGTGTGAACTCCTCAATTCTGATGTTAATTCATGGTATTGATTATAGTTGAAAGGCCAGAAAATTTAGTCTATTGGTTAGGACACTGATCTGTGCTTCTGAGCTGCATCCCTAGGTTGACTGCTGTTACTACCTGAGAATATCACTCTGGGTGCTGTGAATTCCTGTTCCTTATCACCACTGCTTGTCCTGCTTATTTAAATGGCTTTCTGCCTATCAGGCATCTTCTTACTGTGCATATCTACAATTCCCATCAAAATAGGAATTTTTGTCAGGATCCATCTGTGCTTTTTAGCTGGTGTAAACACAGATGACATATTTACCTGAAAGAAACTTTGCGTATTTTGATGTAAAGGCGGATTCTTTCATTGAGTTGAACACTGCACTGGAGAGAACAGAGAGCCGCCCGGCACAGACTTACCCCATTTCAGTGACCTGTATGTAGGATTAGATTCAGAGTTATCAATTTGTTGAATGCATAGCAGGGAGGTGTCTCTTGGTATGGAATCAGATTGAATAAATCTGAAGGATTACAGGTATGGATCGATATATTATGTGAGTGTGAGGCTGGCTGTATAATGAACAGTCAGTATGTGCTGGAAGTTGTACCTTCACGTAACCGCTACCACTGATCTACTTTTGAAGCAAGACGTATGTGTTTATAGACATTTGCTGAATGAACGGTGCTTAAAAGCTATCTTCCTGTGCCTGCAAGCAGCCTAAATCTGTACCTATGAAATTTAGAGGGTTCTCGGAGGGCTGTTATCTTCAGAAGGGAGAGACTTGTGGTAATTTAAAGGTCGACGCTGTGAACTGTCTCATTGTTTATTTCTTTTTCTGGAGACATCCAGCTAATGTGTTTATTCCACAACCCAGTAACTTCTCAAGCTTTATTGACAAAACCCCAGCTGCCCTTTTTCCATTTGCCAAAACCTCTAACGTTCACCCTTATATCTTTCACAGTGTTAAATAGATTAAAGTAAAATAAACTGAACTGAAAATAAATATAACTCTAGAAATTGTTATGTTAAACGTGTTCTCATTCTCATTCAAAAAAAAAAGTCTTTTGTTGAGAAAGAAATTCCATCTGTCTTTCCAGAAAGATATGAAAACAAAGTGGCTTTGCAGCAGGATTTATGCACAAATTGCCATAGAATTACATAATTTCAGTTTTAGAGAATGAGTATAAATCTCTCACTGATATGGAAGAGTGAGTTACGATACTAGATTTTAGATTTATTCTTACTTTATACTTGTAGTTTTATAACTGTAATTATGTTATGCTTGGTAATGAATTCCAATGTTATATCCAACAGGAGGTGTTCTAACTTTCCTTATGTGCATGTAAGAAAGCGGCACTGCTCTTTCCACTTCTTAAGCAGAGACCTACAGAGAGAAGACAGACTAGGAATGAACAGGGACTCAGCTATGCTTGCTTTTCTGTTAATTAACATAAGTAGAAGAAAAACTAAGATAAAAGTTTTTACAGTGTTGCTAAAGTTATTATTCCAAGAAATAGCTTAGTCATCGATTTGAACTTGGTAAAAACCAGAAGACCGGTGATAATCTGCAATATTTTTATTGAATATGTATTGAGTACCATGCCATGATGAGTGACGTGCCCTTTCTTGGTGCTGCAGGAAAAGTCTTTGCGCTTGAGTCCAAGAACAACTCTCAGGGTCTGGATTTAGCTGGAGCTGAGAAAGCTTGTGTTGACCTGAGTGCTCGCTTAGCAACTGCAGAAGAACTGAAAAGGGCTGTCCTGGACTGCTCCTTCGCTGGCTGCACCACAGGATGGCTGGCTGGTGGCTCCGCTGGGTAAGGACAACAGCATAATCCTTCCTGAGAAATATGAATGACTGCTGTAAAGCAACTTCTCCTCTTAGACTTAAGTTTACTACTAAAAAATGCTGGCCACAATTCAAGCACTATGGTGTATGTATATCTAAATGTATCATCCTGTCCACAGTTTCCTCTTCCTTTTTCCTGCTGAATTGTTGTAGTTCCTTTTTGCCTGGCCCATAGTGGGGTACTGAGCCCCAGAGGATCTTGCAGCCTGTGGACATAGTACTGAGAATCTGTGCTCCCACTGACTGTAGGTACATGCTCAGCTTGCTGAGCTTCTCATAGAAACCACGTGTCCATCTCAGGTATTTACTTTTGTCTAAGTACATGATAGGCATGTTCAAGTAGGTCTGGCTTCAGGTGTACCCAGATATGATAATGTAAATGTGGTAGGGAGTTGGTTGAGAAAGCTCCCCAGAGAGCTGATCGTGTTACTGGACATGCTGGATTGTATTATTCCAGGTAGCGCTGTTGACTCCCAGTGGCACTAGGCTGAGATTTGTCTCATATTACCAATAAATAGCATTACAAGAAGTAAGGAAGAAAGGTGAGTGAATTCAGCACAGTGCTGTTTCTCTTCGGTCATGAATATTGCACAGGTCCAAATGACTTTCCATGGAGTTATGATTTTGAGGATGTGTCCGTGTGTGTCCGTGGTGCTTTGTTCTGGCTGACACAGGCTCCTTCTGCAGGGTGGTGAGGGCTCCCAGAACCCAAGCTGACTCATTCCTGTTACCCTGCAGTGCTGTGCTGTGCCAAGCACATACAGTCCGACTGCCCCATCTCTTCTGAAATGGAAGTCTTCGCTGCACGCCCCAGATACAGAGGTTTCATATCTGATAGACAAATAGACCAAATCACAGAGAATTCAGTACAGCAGAAATGGAGGAGTTGAAGGTTGACATAAATGTTGTATGTCTCCAAAGCTGGGACTGTACAGGAATTGCCAGCGGGAGCATGAAAACTGAAGTCCCCTGGCTTCTCTCTTGACTCTTTCCTTCAGCAGGTTTACCAGACACAATCTTTGTGTTACACGTGTACTCATTCCCTTGATGATCTTTACAAAGTTCTCATGAGTTAGAGGGTAATATCTATTATCCTGTCAAAGTTCAATGGTAATAAAGTTTTGTTTTATCAAGATACTGTTTCCAGGTTCCCAAACTTCAGCTCATTGTTGGATTTTGTGGCAGTTATCAGTAACCTTAAGCAAACATTGGTGTCTGTGTATTTTTAGCGATAAAATGGAGCTTTCAAAGGACAGAAAGCTGCTACTATTAATGAAAGATGATATTTAAACAACTTCAAGCCGAAGCAACTTATTCTGGTGATCCTTTATTTTCCAGGTGAAAAAAAAAAATTAAAGATTTATTTTTATGGACCTCTGGTCATTTAAAAAAATCCAGAAGTCCCTCAAGATAAAAGACTGATCTAAACCCTAAAATTTTTCTTCCTAACCCAATTGCTGACATATTATGTAGTCTGAAGAGCCAGAAAAACTGTGTCCATCTCTAAGACGCGTGTGGCAAAGTTGTTGTACAAGTCCTTTCATATAGCCTCTCTATTATGGAAGTAAAGAGTGCTGATGGGTGGGAGAAGGAACTGCACCTTCTTTATCCAGGCGGTGCCACCTGTTAGCCCTGAGAGATCCTCAGTTCTTTAATGTAGCTGCAACTATAAATAGACCAGTTGTGGACCTACCCCTGAATATCTTCAATGTGAAAATTGGATACAATGATAGTATTGTGCACATCACATTATGGTGATGTGAGAGTGAACACATCATCATAGTAATGGGGAGAAAGGAGATTTTCAGTCTCTTCCACTTTTCCATACTCCACTCCTCCAGTAAAGCCTGTGAACTATTTATCAGAAAGGACATTACTGGGGCACATGAGCATGCTGTTGCTGTGCAGTCACCACACCTGAGGATCAGTGGCGGTCCTCCCCAGAGAGTAGTTCGTCAGAACTCCTGTAAGCTGACATTTGATATTCTCTTCCCTGGGATGATTTTACCTATGGCTGGGCAAGCACCAGATTCTGTGTTACTTGCTTCACTGAACTGAGTGCTTATGACTCTCAGAAAAAGTGTAATGCCTGGAAAGACTGTACTAGTTTCACTGTTAGTTAATGCAGCTCCGGAGGAGGAAAGGGACAGCGGAGTGCAAAGTATGCAGATGAGACAAAGCTATTCAAGTTGAACAAGCCCAGGCAGAATATGAAGACTTTTCAGAGGGATTTAGATGAAAGAGTAAAATGATGACAAATGGAGTTCAATGGTGATATACTCAACAATAAGTATGCAATCTATTTGAAAATGCTTCACTCAGTACTAAGTTACCTCTATCAACCCAGGAAAGATATGAGGACATTGCTGTGGATGGAACAAAGAAAGCCTCTGTCGAAGTGCAGTTGTAGTACAAAAAAAAAAAGAGAGAAATAAGGACAGAAAAGTTGCTAGAGTGCCTGTGGGATGGGCTGGAGATTATAAAAAATGCATGGACATATATTATATATACAGACTCACATACAGGTCAGTGTAACAGCCTCCTTTGGAGGCTTCAGAGTAACTCCTTTCAAGTTACTGTTCCTACATCTTAAGAAAGGTACTAAAACAGGCTCAAAAAAAAAAAATCTTAAGAATGACTAAAGACGTGGAAGAACTATTGGGAAAGGACTCAACATATTTTTACTAGATCAATTATTTGTTTATAAAAGTATTTCTACAGGCACCTATTCGGTACTTTGGGCATTTATTTAATAAATGGAAAATGCCAGCAAGAATAAAGGATAGACTGTGAATACGAACACTTCAACCCACACTCTCCAAACAGGCTTTGCAGCAGACCCAGATGATGACAGAAGTAGACAAAACTATTTCCAAAACGCAGGAGTCCTCACTGAGTAGTCCTTGTTTTATTTATCTTAATGGAGTTTCACATCTTCAGCTGTGATGGCATGGCACAGGGACAAAAGTCACCTCCCACAGTTGCTAGGTCCAAAACCATTTATGTCTTTACAAATTGGAACTAATACCTTGGATCCCACCCAGAAACTGACTGGAATCCATTGCAGATCACAAAGCTTTAGTCTAATATTCTCCCATATCCTCTTGGACCATGTGCATCAGAAAGGAGATGAATAAGAGGGAACATGATAAAAGAAGTTCCTAATTTCAGGAAGGATGCAGTTTATTATTTTGTTTTCGGTGCCTGGAAAATATTCTAATCTTTCCTCTGAGGAAAAATAGATTAGATGCTGGCAGTAGAAGCAAGCACAAACAAATGATATGAGTGACTGCGTTGTGGAGCTGTAGATTTTCTGACATACTTCAGTCCTCCTTCCACCACATAGACTTAACACTGAATATGATCTCTAGTGGAGATATAAGGACATTTTCACCTCCTGATCAATTTTCCAGGTTTTGCACAAGTCAGTGACAGTCAGGATTTGTTCATATCTGGTGGCTATTTTGCGATCTTCGTGAATGATTAGAATCTTACTCCTAGTAAATATACCCATTGCTGTTGACTGTTGCATCCTTATGATCATTTTTATAGCCGAATCAGGGCCTGTTAGCCTGTGGAAGTTTCTCCTTTAATGTCTGAGATGCATTTCTGTGTCAGTGTCAGAGTGTTTATACTGCCTACACTCTGGGCTTTACCTCTTATATGAACAAAGATGAGAATTTGTTGCAAAAAACTGGCCCCCTTGGAGTGACTATCTTCTGATGATCCATATGTAAATATGTAGTTATTTGTTTTTTACAGTATTTCTGTTCTCATGAGACCCACCTGGAGCACTGCATTCAGATCTGCGGGCCCAGTACATGTGGGACATGGGGCTGTTGGGGCAGGTCCAGAGGAGGTCACGAGGATGCTCAGAGGGCTGGAGCACCTCTGCTACGGAGACAGGCTGAGGGAGCTGGGGTTGTCCAGCCTCAAGAAGAGAAGGCTTTGGGGAGACCTCCTTGCAGCCTTCCAATACCTAAAGGGGCCTACAGGAAAACTGGGGAGCGACTCTTTATCAGGGAGTGTAGTGGTAGGGCAAGGGGGACAGGCTTTAATCTAAAAGAGGGTAGACTTTGATTAGATGCTAGGAAGAATTATTCCCTCGGGTGTTGAGGCACTGGAAGTCTACCCAAAGAAGCTGGGGATTCTCCATTCTTGGAGGCATTCAAGGCCAGGTTGGGTGGGGCTTTAGGCAACCTGATCTCGTGAGAGGTGTCCCTGCCAATGGCAGGGGGTTGGAACTAGATGATCTTCAAGATTCCTTCCAAATTAGACCTTTCTATGATTCCATGATAACATGGATCCATATATGACTAAGCAAAGAATTCAGTGATATAAAGGAAAATCCTGTGTTTGGTTCCAACAAGGTTGTGGCGTCCCAGCTCACTCCAGTCTACTTACTGACGCATTGCAGTTTCTATTGCCTCCTCAACTGTGCTGGTAGAGGTGGTTGTCCCTTGACTGTTTTTTGTTGTTGTTATTTCTTAATAAGAAGTGAACAACTACTGGTTAGGGTATTAAAAGGTATAATTTTGCCGGTGATGCCAATGGAATAAGATATCAGTCTGCAAGTGGAGGTGCTCATGTAAGTTCTCTAACCCACTTTGTTCTCTGCAGACTGGGTTAGCCAAAGCAGCAGATCTTGACAAATATGATTTGCCTCAACTGATGTGGGATGGAAATTGCTTAAACAAATAGTTCTCTGCCAGCAAATCCAAAGAGACAATAAACTTCTTGGTGCTGTGGTTTGAGCAGCTTGGGACAGGCATAAGGGGATGCATTTGTCTTCCAGTTGTTCAGACCAACTCAATTCAGAGTTCAAGGCTGGTCGCACAGGCAAGTCGCTGGCAGGTCCAAAGACATGGAAATTTTTAGAGAAGAGCCACCGATGAATAGGTAGGGACAAGAGGGCAAGTGGTAAGTTCTTCCAGCAGCCCAGAAGTAAGTCATTTACAAGTCAACCGTGAAATGCGTAACTTATTATTACACATTGTTACAGTGCAGGAAATGAAATGCTGCTTAGGCAGGTCTCGTTTGTCAGATTAGAATGAGCCATAATAGCTATTTATACTGAAATGACACTCTTATGACTTATTTGCATGTCAGACAAGTGAGTCAGTAAAACCAGCAAGTGATCTGCCAGAACATAAACAAAAAAAGGTTGTAGAGTTCTTTGAAGACCTTTCACTGCTATCTTCTGAATTCAAACGTCATACTGGAAAACTCTGTTAAGTCCAGCAACACTGGGCTGCGTGTTCTGTAAGGTCGTTTGTTCCTTTCTGTTTTGTTTTCTTTTTAATTTGGAAAATAAATGTGACACAGGTTTTCTTATAATCAGCCCTGCTAATTCTGCACAGAATATTAGAAAGCAGCTATTGATTTTTGAAATTGTAAACATTGTCAGCAGCTTGTATTAAGATATTCATAGCACTTTCACTCATTTCCAGCACTTCTACAAATGTGAAAAGCTGAAGCTGTCCTATTTCCTCTGCTGTTACTTGTTTTTCTACAAAAGAACGAAGCTGTGTAGCCCATCTATAAAGCTACAGCTTTGAAGTTCTGCATAGGCTCTCTGTTCTGTAATAGTTTTCCTGCAGGGCTTACAACCTGTTTCTTTGCATGGAATTGCCCTAGGCTGGTTCCTACCCAGTCCCTGGAGGATTTATCTCAAAGGGAATAACTCTGGAGTGAGCAAACACTCAGCTAGAATAAGCCTTGCAGTGGGAGTCAGAAGACTGGGGTTCTTTTCTTGGCTGACCACAGACCAGATGTTTACTGCTAGGAAAATTACTTCATCTCTATTTTTCCTTCCTTTGTTAGCTCTTCGAGTTTAGCACTGACTCCTATTGAATGCTTCTACAGTGTCTAACACAACAGGGCCCTTGCTGCAGATGACACCAGTGGGAAATGTAATAATAAGACTCAAAATTGCCATTTCACAGGACTGTCTACTCCCTTTTCTGCCTACAACGTGAGACTTGCCCAGCACCTGGTAGTACGGTAATAACAGTATATTTCCTGGGAAAGAAAAAAGCAGTATCCAAAGAATGAAAGGAGAGTCAATTGCTAGCTCTTGCCAGCTCTCTCATCCATGTGTGTAGACCTTTGGACTTGTTGGCACTATGAAATCTAGCTGGGTATACTAGCTTATTTGCAGAGGAACAGTCCTAATGGCATGTCATTTTGGCAAGCTCCCTGTTTTATTTCAAGGCTGTGCTCTGCTGCCTGATGATAATGCATATGAATTTTCTCCTAGATGTCTGTATGTTGTGGGCCAATTAATTCCCTTCAAGAGAAAATCCAAACACAGGTGACAGGACACAGTCCAATTAAAAATGTGAAATCTGGTTCTTAAACTGACTAAAGGGAGTCTTGCTCTCTGAAATGTCTTCAGGTCACAAACTCTAATCCCTAACCTATGGTATCATGCTCTGCTAGAATATGCCTTTGTCTTAGTTAATGCCATAAGGTTAGAACTCATTGTTAAGACAAAGGAAAAATCATAATATTGATCAGGAAGGTAAGCCTGGCTTCAGAGATGGAGTAGTAGAAATGGAATGAAATGCCACAGTACTGCATGAAGCCTAGTAGGAATTTCTGCCTTAAGCTATCAGTTCAGCTGGAAAAGGCAGAGCAGAAAAAAGAGCTGGATGTCTTCACAGAACAGAGGGTGGCAGTGAGCCTGTCAGACAACACATCTGCAGCAAAGAGCAATGTCCTCCTCCCAAAAGACATCCAGCACCTCTTCCAGATGTAAGGCAATACTGAAAGGCTTGAACAAAGCACTAGTGAGACAACATTCCCAATAATGCAATGTAGTTCTTGACATCTAAGCTCACCAAACTCCTGTCTTGATGGCGGTGATTAAAGGTGATCAATTTGTTTAGTCTAGCAGAATGAAGGTAGAAAGGGGATAAACTTACTTTTAGCAAATACACAAGAGTGACTAATACCAAGATTTTTACTTGCCAGCTAGTGCTAATGGCATTGATATTCAATTTTTCAAAAGAACTTAACCTTCACCTATTTTTTTTCCACAATCTCTCTAATGTCCTATCCCATCTGAAAGCTTTTTGTCTGAGAATTGAGGTTCTTTGTAAACTATCAGCATTTAGCAAACATTTTTTTAAACCCTTTGGTAACTAATTACTGACATCTGTTTTGAAAGCTGTGGGTTAAATAGGAGTTCATAAAATTAAATTTGGTAAAACCAACTTTCTAGTGACACTTGCTATGTCTTCGAGCACCCAACTAACCAGTCCAGGACAGGAAGCAATCCGAATCTCCTCTACGTACACTGAGAATGCTCAAATTATATGTGCATAGTGACATTATAGTAAAATGGCTATATAAGATCTTTCATACTGGGCTACAGTATGAAAAATCTGCGTGAATGGGCCATATTTATTTAATGAACAGAGGCCTCACTATTTCAGTAGTCATACATACAATTTTAAGCACAAAAGAGTGCATTTTGGGATATATTTTTAAGAATCTAAAGGATATTGGTTCTGCCTCAGTAAGACCTCCTTTTGACATTTCCAGTGGCAGTATTGCTGTTGGAATGTCTTCATGTCACACTTAGCAGTTGCTTTCTTTGGGTCGCATCCAGCCAAAATTAGCTTCTATAGTTCCCAGTCAATGGACTTTCCAAAGCCCACCTGTGCTCCCCTTCATGACTTTTCAGGGAAATTTTCTTCCCTTCAGTAATCGTGAACATGTCATTTATATTTTATTCCTCATCAGAGCCAGCTTTATAATTTGCAGTTTCCCAAACTACAGAAGGGAAAGACTAAGAATAAAAATCTTCTAGTTTGGCTTCCAGACTACCGATTTTTTTCTCTCACCTAGTTACTGAAACACAAGTGGTAAAGCTGACCCATGAAAAAATTTATCACGGGATGTTAGCGATTTATCTCGTCTAAGAAAAGTGATGAAGTTTTAAACTTTCTAATTCTAAAGGCTTGTTATAGTTACATTATGCTATGAACCAGACTTTCCCAGTGCATCTGCTACCTGGTTGTTGATGATGGCTACTGAGTTGAATATATTCATATTCAAGTTCACACTTCCACGAATAAATGTAATTAGCTAATTCAGCTCAGCTAATTTATTGACACAACTACTTACAATCAATTGACATATAACATTGTGACGACAAAACACCCCAGTCCCACCTACTGTCTTTCACTCTGATGTGAAATTGGTTGCGTTTTGTCATATAAACTCAACCATTAACTCCATATATATAAACTTAGATTTACTGAAAATTTTTCAAGTATTACAAAATTGCTGTGTAGTAATGCTAGAAAACAGAAGTACCAGTGGATACTGGTATAACCATAATTTATATAGAAATGTATTTTTTATGAGGTAGTTCTTAAGTAATAGCGTGTTATGTCATACAGGGGAATAAATACTGTTCACGCCATCCTCTTCTGCTATTTCCTTTCTTGAACAGAGGAATTAAGAGTAATGCAGAATATACCAATTACTCACTGGTTTGCAGATGGATTAGAAAATAATTTAACCCTCAAAAGTGTAAGTGGAGTATTTCAAGGAAATCTGTTTCCTACCTTATTGTGCTAAATATTAAAATTTCTCCTCATGTACACATATGCTA
Organism: Penelope pileata; assembly: GCA_013396635.1. Taxonomy (NCBI): domain Eukaryota; kingdom Metazoa; phylum Chordata; class Aves; order Galliformes; family Cracidae; genus Penelope; species Penelope pileata. The sequence goes on along the minus strand of WBMW01002380.1, from coordinate 57,020 downwards.
AATGCAATATCTGAGTCATGACTCATCCTGGCCAACCTCTGATCTTTCTTTCAGGGTAGGTATAGAGCAAGCTCTGTTAATTGTTCTTAGTTGAATGAATTGTCCAGAAGCAAATAAGCTGAGGTCCAAAACAGTGCAGAATCCCTGTAGTTTCTCTTGCTCTCTCTCTCTTGAGAGGGTGAGAGGCACCATGAAGCAGATTGTCTTTCTAGGCTGCATGGCAGTGGACTGAGGAGATCCTCACTAGCTTTTGGCTTGACTTGTCGAGAAACCAGAGGGAAACACGATCGAGCACTCTTCTGCTTTCTGTCACAGATCAGGGCTGTTGTCAACACTGCTAAAATCCTTCTTTTTCCAACGATGACCTTCAATTAAACTCTCTTTTGATGGGCATTGGTGAAGTAAAAGTTCAGTGTCTCTGTGTGAAGATGGTGACTGCAATTGCTCGTAGCTATAAAACATGGGACTCTTAATCTTCAAAGCAGTCCTGATTTTCAGTCCTCATTTAAGCTTGCAAGACAAGGTAAAATAAAAGATTAGAAATGATTTCTCATAAAATTGTTGAGTAAAGGAAAAGCAATTTATTTCAAATTTTTAAGATTAAACAATAGAACCAAGCCAGGAAAGTTTCTGAGAACACCACAGCCATGAAGAAAGTAAGATGTTAGTACCACGTCTGGATTTTTACCTTCCTGATAATATATATTACTTACATCATCTATAACAATGATACGTGTGACTGATTTTAGCTGTCCTTGTGAGAGTTTTTCAGAGTTCGTGGCAGTGTAAGAGTAATTTTCAGAGATTCATATGTCAAGCAGATATATATTGAATATAGAGGATTATTACGGATGATTTGCATTCTGACCTCAGTATGGTTCTTCCAGGCATGTCTGAAATGCTACTTTCATAAGAGATCTCCACAGAAGGAAAAATAAAATCGCATCTATTTTTTGAATACAAGGTACAAAATCATGCATTACAGTGCTCTAAGCAGCAGATTACAACATATCCTAGGAAGGTGAGGAATGAGCAATTCTGGACAAATTTATGTTCAATTATTCCATGAAAGGAGCAATAAATAGAATTAAAATTCCATACATGACTACATTTTTCTAAATGGTGCATGGATGTCTTCCTACAAAAAAATACAAACTTTGTGGAATTCTCTCGACCATGGTGCGTGATATTCCAATGCAACATTTCAAAATAATAAAGAATCAAACCAAACTCTGCATTTCCACAACCTCTCACCAGGGTGCTGGAACTGTGAGAGATGGCTGTAACCGATTAGGAATAATATATATATTTGTTTCTTATTCCAATATGGTGATGCTGTTGCTAAACACATGTCAGCATATGTTGAATTCTGAACTGAGGATGTACTAGCTGTTTTTCAGTCATCAAGTGAAAAAAATTGTCAAAGTTGAAAGCATCAAAATGTACCTTTGAGAACTGAGACAAAAGCGTACACATGTATTTCATCAACAATTATAGATGAAAATCAAGCATTTTATGAATTTAGGGAAACACACACTCTCAAGAACTCTGAGAAAAGAGACTATTATTGCATATTTTTGGTTGCGCCTGCAGTCCTACTGACTGCAAAGACACAATTTCTGTGCCAAAGGCATTGCAGGTCTAATTATTAGAGCAGCTTCTTAGAAATGCTGAGCACTCCTGAAGCTCCTTTTAGCAGTGATAATAACAGCTTACCGAAGGTGTTCAAAGCCTGCAGGATTGAGCTTTGGTAGGAAACTACTGACAGAAGGAGAAATAGGAGACAATAAATAGATTTCCTTCTTCTTCTTCTTTTTGTGTATGTACAGCACATGTTTTCTTTCATCTCAGAATAATTACATTAGAATGTTTTCAGTTTCAATCAGATCAATTTTAGTATGACGAAATCCAAGTTAAAGTATTAAGTGGATGATTAGCCAAAGTCTGCTCTGTTGTACAAAAAAAAGAAATAGACAGGAAGAGCAGTTTTTAAGCTTAATGTAGGAAACTAGTAGTGAAAGTTGCATTAAAAGATCAATGTTGAAATCATTGTCAAGAAACACTTTAATAAGTTTGATCCAATTGGATATCTAAGAAATGTTTTAAAATTCACTACTCTCTATGTTCCATTTTTATCACCTTGTAATTCATCAGTTCTTATCACAAATCTGTAATTCATTGTACAGTACTTGAAAAAAAATTTTTTTTCCTCTTTGAATACACAGTCTTATGGGTAAACAAAATATCTTTGTTTGGTAGTGATATGAATATACCAAGGATGAGTCACTCACAGATAACTTTTTAGCCTACTGAAGAAATGATACTGAAGTTACGGTGCTTTGGCAAGAAACAAAATACAGTGGCTTGAAATTTGAATTCAAAATCAGGATATTCAAGATAAGATTTCTAAATCTAGCTTTTAAGCGTCAGAAATTTTATTCCTTGATTGAACACGTGGCCTAATTTCCACAGACAGGGTTGCCAAGATTTTTATGATGTTAACATAAAAACAGCTGTTTGTTGTTGCTGTTGTTTTTTAAAACTGAAATCTTAAGTACATCATTACAAGCAAAAGATCCAGATTTTTAGACATATTTCGGTATCTGTCTACTCAGGGTTGCAAGGCGCAAGCAATGCAGGAACATGGGAGAGTAAGCGACCATTGAAAAGATTAAGGTTGCTAAGTCACAGTTTCATTCATGTCGGCCTTGTAAAACCTAGTGGGACAACATGTAAATACATACAAAGAATTTGCTAATTAATGGGCTTAATTCTGCCAGTCATCTAAACCCACTTTGACAGATTACTTTGTCTGGATGTGTGACTGTGGACTTAGGGGACTCAAACCTTAAAGTATGGCATTAAATTCTGAGAGAACTTGGTTTTAAACTCCTATGGATAATACAGTCTGCAAGTGACGCACAAAAAATCAGGAGGTGGTTTCCTTACAGAAGAAACATGCTTGCTTTGAATTTAGAAAGCAGCTTTTAGTAGAGGATTACATCATGTCATTTTTCTGAGCAGAAGTGCGGTAGGAACCATTCTGGTACATATGCGTGACCGGTGCCATATGGCTTTTTTCACGTTGCTTTTGTTTGTTTACATTAAAAGCGCATTAAAGTTGCATGTTTAACTGCTCAAGGGCCAACATATGCCAGAATTAAGATTGTAACTCATTCGGCTTCTATAAATGAATTGTTATGCAGTATTTAAGTGTATGATCAAATACTGGCTTTCCACTGGAGCTTTTCCCCATTCAGTGAATGGGCAGTTAGTCAACATTTATTTTATTCTCCAAATTGAGTGTGGGACTGCGGGCAGAATTAGTTCAACCGTTGCACAATACGAAATGATAAATTTCCTCCACTGGAAAGATTCCTCTGCGGAAAGCATTTTTGTCTTGTTTTCACTAGAAGAGCTGACCATGCAACGCTTCTACAGACCTGCTGTCCGCGAGAAATAAAACCCACACCATTAATATCCAGCTGCAAAACTTTGGGCTGAATTCACTTTCCCAGTCTTTGTAACCTTCAGCGTAACAATAAAAGCAGTGTCTTCTTTAACAAACTGTCTTTTATTAGCAAGTTTTAAGCAGCCAACACAGCTGAAGGAAGAGATAATTAATAACCTCTTCCTTTCTGTTCAGCGTCTACAGACTTGTAGAACTAAATACATTTTTTTGCCTTTGTTCAAAACTATAAAAGGCAACAGGATGGATTAGGTACTGCTTAGCATCAAACCAGAAGAAATGGAGTTTAAGCAAAAATGTGGAAATACTGTTAAAACCAACCAACCAACCAACCAACCAACCAACCAACCAACCAACCAACCAGCTTACTCCCAAGAACTTCAGATGAATTTTCTGAGATTGCAATTTAATAACAAATTAAGAGAGTTTAACTTGTAAGAGGAATGTGATGCGAGATTGGAAAGAGGCTATGAATGCAACATTTCTTGTCTTGCCAGTTCCAGCCAGTTATTTTTGTGTCTGCGACACTGTGTCTTGGCTGTGCATCTACGTCATCCCAAGTCCAACAGAACTGGGTGCTACAGCTCAGTATGAGAGTAAATAGTGCTATTTCAAAATTGAGAAAATGCAATAGGTAAAAAATGCTTTCAGTCACAGCTGTGTAGGAGATTAAAATAGCAAATACGATAAAACAACCTGGAACTTAAACAGCAAGCATAGGTTTATTGCTAGTGATTTATGATCTTTCAGGCCAAGTCTTGAGACTTCTACTCATTTTTTATCCAGGTACCGGTGGTGAGAGTTTGTATTGCTGGAGTATCAGTGCAGAATATTGACTTACTTAAATACACTGGGACTTGGTCTGATAATTAGAAATATTACAGAATATAAGATAAACACCCGTTATTGCTTCCTATGCCCTGGGCTGACCTACAGCAGGCATTTTTTTAATTACTTCTAATTCTCCCTTGGCTTTTTTCACAGATTTTCCCATACTAATGCCTTGTATGCCCAGCCTTAAACAATTAAGCTAAGGCTAAAGCCTGACTACTGTGCTAAAAGATCTCCAAACTTCACCTGCATGTACAACTCCAGAAGATTTCTGATTATTTTTTTTCTTCTTCTTCTTTATTTTAGGACAATTATATGCAGAAAGACGGGCAGCAAACAACAGAGCGTGAAAGCCATTGATGTTAGAATTGAAACCGATCCCTTTGTGAATGACCAATATGATGCTTTTTGTGTAAAGGATGAAGGTCAGCACTGATATACTATTGAAATAATGCACAGTAATCACTGTCTTGAAACATTAGAAGTTTTGCCTTCAATTTTTCTACTGCTGAGAGGCAAAATGGGGTTATTGAGGAATAAATCTTTATAGTAATCTCCTGCTGAGAGAGCAAACTGCTGCAGATACATTGGTTGCAGGGAATAAATTGCATTACCATTTGTCTTTGCTGCAGTTTAGCAAGTTCAAAGAGCACTGCTGATCTGAAAGAGACCATTTTGGTGTTCAAAGAACACGTTTAATGGCAAAGGATATATCTGGCACCAATATATCTGAGGTACCTGAACCGTCTCCCACACTCAGCGCTGTAACTGAATGTAATTCAGAAATTTGGCTTCCAACCACAAAACGCTGTGCTGCTGCATACCTACCCATGTACAGTATTTGTATGCAAATATCTTTATTGCCTCCATTTTATTTTTATTTGTTTGCTGTTTTGTTAGCAATTGTAGACTGGCCCACTATGGACTCTGGTACATCATGGATGATTCTGAAAACGGAATTATTTCCAGTTTAAGTCAGTGCTTAAACTTTGGTATTCAAATGCTGGAAGGCATGGAGAAAAATGGAGTCCAAATGCAAAACACAAATTGTTACTGATATGCAGGATTGTATAGACAAGTTTGGAAACCCCTGAAAAAACAGATTGTTGGTGTCTGCAGTGAAGTTTTGTATCTCATTTCAAAGAAAGCAGGGGTGAGCAGATGCCATTTCCTGAGAAATACTAAGCTCAGAACACAGCGGGGACATTTTGGCAAAGAGAGAATGAAGGTATGGTTGAAGTGGAATGTGGCAGAGGTGATGTACATCTACTCATTCAAACGCTGCAGAGTTTGACTGGCTATCCTCTCAGATAACTGCCATGGTATCAGCTCCAGGCTCCGTGCTGCTACGAGTGATGCCAGCATTGTCACCCAGTTGTTAATGCTGTCACACAAGCACCTTTGTGCTTTCTGCCATGCTGCTTCTCACATATAAGAGCAGCTCCCTGTAAACATCTGCAAAACTATCTCATTGTCTTCCTTCAAATCTCTCTTTTGTCATCATCCACCCAAAGAGAAAATACTTGCAAAGGGTCAGGCAGCTGTGGCAGGCTGAAGTCATTGCTGTGACCACCATTGTCCCATTGTACCCTGTGCTCCCCTGTCCTTCTCCACCTGCTGCTACTGCCCTTACACATGGGGAAGGAACTGTGCTGCATTTTGCATTTGTTTGCTGCTGGCAGTAAAGGGGCGCTGGTGAAGATAAGAGTGCAGTCTACCAATGTTTCTTGGAAAGGAGTCCTACTTAATACCCAGAAACTGCACAGCTTCCCTCAGGGGAAGAATCAGATCACTTGCTAAAAAGGGACAACTTGAGAACAGGTTGTTTTGTATGAGACAGGGAGTTTCCTGATGACAGAATGGGATAACCATGCCAATACACTCATCAAATATTACTTAAATACAGAAACGTTTCCAGATGACAGTAAGATTCCCTCTTCTTTGAATACACAAAACGTTTTGGATGAGTTGATGTTTGAGAAAAAGGCATCAGTGAAGTTGCGTGGCAGGGAAGCCAGTCTATAGCTGGGATGAAAAGATCAACATCCAGAAAGGAAATAGCCTCCACACACAAGTGTAATGCACGCTAACTCACCAGATGACACAAAGCAGTTGACTTATAAAAGAACACCATGCACCTGAGGGATGCCACTTCCAGTTTTAGGAGGTAGACATCCAGCAAGAAATAGCAACAGCAGACCTCCCAACACAATCTCAGCCATACTTGGTACCTGGCTCACCCACCTGCATGCAGTGCTAATGGCCGGAATCGCTGCTTGTGGGAAAGGTTAAGAGCCAAATCCTACTTTGCGCAAATCCCAATGGAAAAGATGCCTGGCTCGTTGTCTTTCCTCTCTGAAACCCATCTTACCAAAATGAGCAGGAGCTCAACAGCTCTCCCTGTCCAAGCTGGCTGAAGTCAGCTGAGGGCTCAGATAAGTGGGTTGGTTGAGGATGGGCAGAGAGAATGGTCACATCAGCCTTCCCGGCTTCTACATTTTTTGTAGTTTCATAACTGTATCATAAGATCATAACTCTTAACAACTCTATTTTCTGTTCTTAGGGCTGTGCAAAGGGCGTTTCAAACCACCTTGAAAATTCTAGCACAAACCATTGCAAAATTGCCTTCTCAGACCTTGATTCCCGATGAGTCTTTACTCAGTTATCATTTAGCCTATGAATGAGTTCAGCTGAATTGCCAAAGCATGTACCTCCGCATGCCTCAACAGTTGGGGCAGTGGTCCTGTGCTTACAGGATCAGGCTTTCACACATACAAATCCTGGAGAGACAGATACAACTTTTTTATGCTTCTGGGATGAATTTGTTTCTCTACACAGTAAAGAATCACAGCGCTTTGACACTAGGAGTTATGTCTTGCAGAGAAAGATGTAGCTGTTCTGTTTTATGAATGCTGCAGTTTTCATAATACAGAGAAATGGTATGTCTTCTCAGTTTCTCAGAAACAAATGTTTTCCGCAGTCTTCAGAGTTAGGAAGACAAATCTATACCCATTCAGAATCTGGTGAGATCAGCAAATTTCTCTCTCAACTCCAAGTGCCAGAAATTACCTAAAAATATACTAGATTCTGCCTGTTCTGAAAATGAAGTCTGAACATGTAAGTCAGATCTGGCCCACATAGTGTGTATTTATTCTCTATTGAAGCTCATAAGGAAACACCTCTTAAGCATAAAAGAAAGAAAACAAGAACAACAGAAAAACATGAGTCTGAATTTTTTCCTGTCAGACTTTTTTTTTTTTTTGCAGAAAAGCGTAGCATTCAGTTTCATATGTATATAATCATCTTGATTTTCTTTCTTGTGTTTTTTTTTTTTTTTTCTTAATGCAACAAAGGAATGATCTCTTTGTTAATCATTTCCAAGTTTCACTGGTTCTTTCTTTTGGTGACTCACTGATATTTATAGGCAACAAGTGAGATCTCTCTTCTGTAAGGCTTTGATTTGCTGCCATCATAAAAAAAGTAAACAGGCAGCAAATTGTAGTAGCGTAGAGCATAAATGCAAATCAAACTTTGTTAAAAATGATTGCTAGCTCCAGATTCTCATCAAAAGTTGATAGCTTATGTACATATTTCAGTTTGCCTTTATCAGCAGTAAGAAAAAAAAAGAAAAGAAACAAGCAATCAAACTACAATTTGCTTTATATTTAAGCCATTTATTCTAATTTGTCATGCTTTCCTATGAATATGAACTTTTTTTTCCATTTTTTTATTGCTAGAGTTTTCTTTTCCAGAGCTGTGTGTATAGCTAACAGTGAATTTCCAGTTACCTGGTGATGTTATTTAAGCTAATAAATGAAGTTAGTCTTACTAGCCCTATCTGATGAAAGAGATATTGGCATCCTAACATCAGTAGCTTACAAGCAGCACTCACATTGGCTGTGTTTGAGTTTTGGTTCTTTGTACTTTATTTGCACTCTGTATTTTTATCCAAAAAGAAAAATTCCATATACTTTAGTGGCTCTGCAATCAAGAACAAAAACAAACATCCACGCTCATCTTTCACAGGGCTGAGCACTAAGAGTTGAGTTTTCCAATTTCTTGATGACAAGATGACATCCTATAAATTCCAGTGGTCTCTCTGGAAAAACTCTGCTGAATTGGATGGCTGTAAAAAGGGATGTTTTACGTCCAAGAGGATGTTTCATGTCAGCTTTGAGAGCATGGTACACTGTTAAAGTGGCCATTGTAGATAATCAGATTTCAGTAGATTTACAGCTCTGCCAGGTAGCTTGGAGGCTGAAGTCTGCATCAAGTTGATTTTTTTTCCGTTGATCATTGGCTGTCCTTTCTCTAGACAGTATGATATCAAGATGTCTCTAAAAATCTTCACGAACCGATGAGACACTTGTAGTTTAAATCTAGAAATTGTTTTTTCCTTAAAGTGGCTCATGTCAGCTCTTATCCAGAAATCATCTGTCACGAGCTCCTTTCCACACATGCTTTGACATTGAAGTTCCTCTTCAGCAGGGCCATAATTCCCCAAGGCCAATCAAGGCAGAATGTGCTAAATCAGTTAACAAGAGGTGTCTTAAATCCCTTGTAAAAAATTAGCTGCTAGGTCTCTTGAGAGGTCCGTAACCAGAATTGCCACTAGCCCTTGCTAACATTTCTGTGCTAAACACTTACATCCTTGCTGTGGCATTTATTCCTGCCCATTTGTTAGATGTTGCCTCTATCCTGAATTCCAATCACATATATTGACAGTGGTGAGGATTGTCACTCCAGAAGACAGTCTATGTCAAATTACTGCTGACATGAGGCCTTCTGTGTACTTGTATATTTCCATGTATCCGTGCTATGCTTTCTTGCTGCATAACCTAATCCATCCTTGCATACTGGAGCTCAATTGTTCGTCTGTGGAGCTCTGTTAGGAGTTTGACCTCACTGTCAATATGTGGGTCCGATTTGCACAATGTCTTCTTCATAGAATGGTGTCCAGATGGTCCCCCACCACGTCTTCTGCTTCCAGCTGACATTTGTACACCAGAGCTCTCTGAGGTAACGTGAGTAAGGATTATGATATTCTGAGCTGGATTCCAAGTTTCCAGGTTTGAGGATGTAATCTTGCACAGGTGGGTAGAGCGTGAGATCCTCTGGATGGGGGCAGAGTGTTGAGGGGAAATAATCCAGCGCATCAGGCTCTTGTAATGGGAAGCAAGTACTGGGCTCATCATTTAGCAAGCACCAACAACATCTGCTGGCTTATGAGAGGGCAGAGGAGATGAAAAGCAGTGCTACAGATGGAGAGCACCCACTCAGCGCAGGAGGAGCCCCGTCCTCATCCACCACAGCCACCACTCCGGTCAACCTCTATAGTCGCCTTAACACAGACCACTGCTGTTCCCCAAAATGACAAGCTGCTGCCAACACGCCCTCTGTCATGCTTTGTGGCCTAGATCTGCCTCCTCTCTTCCAGCCTGAATGCCAGCACTGTGCACAGGCTGTTCTTCCAAGCATATCCATGTTTTGCCACCTCCTGGCACAAAGGCTGCAAAGAAAAACCTGAAGCGTGTCCCCAGAAGTGGCTCAGTTTGATGAGCTGCTAGGGCCATATCACTTCTGTGCGTGTACCAGAAAGAGCAGGTTTGATGAAACACTGAGAAGGAATTGTCATAGCAACTGAGACTGGAGCAGGATTAAGATCTGTAAGACGCAACCCTGAACATTTCCATCCTTCTTACACGGGAGGACAACAGCAAAATGAATGTAGGAATTGGGGTGTGTCTTTGCAGGGTATTGGCTGCCCCTTAGTCTTGTCCACTCTGTCTCCATTCAGTATGCTCTGCAGCAAAGGCACAACCTTACAGTATCTCATATGAGAGATTCAAAAGTTTGTCCAGAAATATCTTTCAAATCTCTTTTTCTTTCCATTTACACATCAGCCTGATCTCTCTTTCAGGATCTCATTATTCTCTGTTATCACATCTGTTGCCAGATGTTACAGTAAGGCTCCCTTCAGCTTGCTTTCTTTCTTGGAAGATTATAATGTGCTTTTTGAATGTATTTGCCATAATGTAAATGTGTTATTTTTGTACTTCCTTTGGCCACATAACTGAAAAGCAAGGCTTTGTAGATAAGAATGCTCTGACATATAATTGTCCCATACAACCTTGGGACCAATACTTCCCTCAGAGCAGATACACAGCTCCCATTTGTACTGATGAATGTGACTGCATAAATAAAGCACATGAAATGCAGGGGTCTGTAGCCTTCCTATGAGGCAATAAAATATTTTTTATTCCTTTCATCCACATCAATCTCCATTCATCCTACCGGCTCACAGGAAACGCATTAGCTGCTAACTACTCCTCACTTCCTCAGATGCCAAGCCTCCAGAAGACTGTGCATAAACTGAGCTTTGTGTAGCCTCAAGAGCTTGTTTTTTCTGTCTGTGTGTGTGTGCATAACTCCCACTAACTTCTGAAGGTGTTAGACAGTGTGTGTGTTTGTACAGTTTGGAGAATAGCCTTCAAAGCTCTGACTTCAGTAGTGTGTCCCTTAAATTAGTGGCAGATGTTTTTCAGCATACCCGGTCGAGAAGTGGCTAGCCATCAATTTTGAAAACCCTGATCCAAGAGAACTTTCACAGAGCACTGAATGTTTATCACACAATGTTCATTTCATTATGAGGTAAATAACTCTCAACATAAACACATCGTATTCCTACATAAATGTGTATTTACATCAAGTGTGTAGGTGATGGGGACTCTGGAACTCAGTAGGGATCCTGCAGGATGTCCGTGGTGCTGTTGGGGCTTGCTCCCCAGAACGATAGTCTGAGCTTTTTGCAGGAAGTGGATTGGAAAAGGCTTCTTTTCTTTTCTTTTCTGTCTAAACTATTGCACGTTCAAAACCTTGAGTTGGTGTCAATGGAAATGTTGTCCATTTGTTGTTGCTACGACAACAGCCATGTTGTTGCTGGGACAGCAGTGTAGGTGCTGTCCTAAAAGCAGGCTCCAGTAAAGTAGCAGAGATGTTCTCTGCAAACATTTCTCTTTTTCAAGAGTGTAGTTTAGGTGCATAGACTTGGAGGTCATTTTTTTCAGCTTCCAAACAAAAGTCTTTTCAAGGAACATAATCTTTGCTTAGCCAACTAAATAGTTAGCTTTTTGTACGCAGCCAAACTGAGTACAGGAGAGATCAATACTAGAACACAGACCTGACCCTAAGTTGCCCTTACCCTGAATAATTACCAGAACTCCTGAGCTGTTACCTTTTTATTTTTGGCTGTTCTGTATTGGGACAAAAGCAGATTTTGAATCTTTGATTATTTTGGCAAATAGAGTACTTGTTTTTTTTTTTCTTCTACGATCAATAAGTTCTAGAACCACTGGAAAAAATCCCAGATTTGAAAAATATTATAAAAGAGTTTATTTTTACCAACACTGCAGACTTTGTCTGTTGGGTTTCTTGGTAAGACCACGTTCTTGCATTGTGGGGTTGTTGTTTGTTGCTGTTTTGTTCTCTTTTTTCTGTAACCAGATGTGTATTACAGAAGGGATGCTAAAAAGTCTGGAGAAAAAGGGGTCATGGCAAACCCATCTTCGTGGAAGACTTTTGAGAGTAGAGAAACTGCAGTGCCTATCAGTTCTCTAGAAGACCTCATCTCACATTGTTAGCAATAGCTGAGACTTTTCAAACCTGAAAAGAGAATTAAAAGCTGTTTTACACTGGTGTTGGCAGTGGTCTGTTTGCTTCCTACCTGTTCTTCCATTGTGCAGAACGAAAAACTGAAAACCATTTTTGATATAGTTTACTGTCATTTTTACTTCCTGGTTCTTGGTGCTGTCAGCAGAAATATCATCAAATAACATCTTATCAGATTTTATATCTGATGAGTTTAGCTCACAGAGAGCAAAATTATGTTACCACTCAGCTTTGTTAAGTTGAAGAGCGTATGTCACCATTTATTACAAGTTAAGAGTCTCTTACAGGGAAATTGAGTATCTGAGAACAAACTTTTGATTTTGAGCAAGTCTGTGTCCATCTGGGCATTTCCTTTGTATGACATGGACTGGGTCATTTCTCCATCTAATAGATATTGAAGTGCCAGTCTTGAACAATTGCACAAGCTATTCTGCTACTAAGAAAAAGCTTTTGCTTTCCAGTCCCAGCCTAGCCAATCCTTTGCAGAAGCAAATAGAGAAGCTTGACCTTCTGAGCTGACTGGTAGGAAGCAAAGCCCCTCTAGATGTGTGAATCAGATGAGATGTGTTGGTGTCTGCAGATTTGTCCTCAGGGTTGCTATTTTAGCTGCATTCTTAGCGCTGCATTTAAAGGCCATTCAGAGGTCTCTACAACCTTGTTTCTTTTCTCCTTTCAGACAAGCCATGCGGAGACCCGCCGTCCTTCCCTCACACCATCCTGCATGGCCACACTGGCTTTGAAATGGGGGATGAGCTGCTGTACGTTTGCGCTCAGGGTTACGTCATGGGCAACAAAGAGACGGCGTTCACGCTGCTCTGCGACAGCTGTGGGGAGTGGTACGGGCAGGTGCAGGCCTGTGTCAAAGGTAAGCATGGCACAGGGAGCATTCCTCCAGCCGGTCATGGCCTCCCGTCGGCCTAGCTGAAGTGATTTCAGGCCATATTGGGTCTCTTCTGGGCCTACAGTGCCAGTGAAGGCCATGTTGACAGTAGAATCAACATCTTGCTGGCCCAACAGGTCTTTTACAATGCTGTTTATACACATCACAGTAAACCACAGGAATTGGTGACTTATGCATACTTAGATGAGCAGAAAGTTTCTTTTTGTGCAGCAAGAGCCATTTTTATCTTTGGTGTATCTGCTGAACCCATTTCAGACATTCACTGAGAGTCTTATCCAAGGGTTATCATCCAGCTCTTGCCTTCCACACCACCATCTTCCTTATATTTCCCACAATAGCCCTTTTCTTTACTCTTGAATGTTAGTTTTAGTTATTGGAAATAAGCCTTTGGGAGATTCTTCATCCACTCATTTCATATCAGAATCGGACCCTTTCTGGAAATCAGCTGTTTATGATCTTGTGTGCACTCATTCTGATACTGGATGAAGTTTGTAACTTTTCAACGTACTTGCTTTGTCTGCTCAAGGAAAGGGATTACTGCTGATGTTACAACAAATATCAGAAGTATTTCTGTCGGAGTAGTTTAAGAGGCATGCCCAGTCAGTGTCAGTGAGCCAAAGACATTGTTTACCAGATGGAGCGTACAATGCAGGTTTTGTATGTCTTCTGCTATGTTTATTTTCACACGAAGCCACAGAGTTGCTACAGACCAGGCTATTGAAATTGAAACTTGGTGTTTGTTCTTGCTTTTGGGAACCTAAAGCAAGTACAGAGAAAAGCTGGTATCTTTGTAGGAAGACACTAAGCATGTCCTGCATGCAAATAACATCTTTCCTTACCACAGACATGCTGAGGCTGTCTGTGGCTTTCTCAGCTGGTCACCAGCCTTATATCTTCATATGATGCTACATGCTGAGGTCCACAAGAAAGGCTCCTCCTTATAGGAAAGAGAAAATGCCTAATGGAGACAGGGGTCAATACCTTTCAAGGACACAGCAGACCCATATGCAACATCTCCCCACTTCTTTGCAGCTCATGCTGTAAGGTGGCTACCAGCATCTCAACCCCTAGCTCAGGCTGTTTGGGCTTCCTGACCAAGGTGTGGGTGGCTGAGTATCTGCAGCTCCAGCTATAGTGGGGCATGCTAACAAGGAATCTCACTCCATCTGCAAAAAGTACATCTGCTAGCGTTTTAAAAATTGCTGGTAGTACACCCCTTGGGTTGGGTTTTGTAAAGGTTTACATTTGTGTCATTTAATTGCTAGGTTGGATTGAGTTGACTGTCCTGCAGGTGTTCTTGGGTATTCGTTTGGGGTTCAAATGGGTCATGCAATGGTCATCCATCTTTTAAGCCCCATACTTTGTCCACTGCCTTATGGGAAGCCAGTCTGGCTGAGCTTAACTTTAACTAGCCCTTTCCCAGTAGTTGCTCTAGCACTCCTTAACTTTCAGCCTTACATATATGATAAATACCACTTCATTTTGGTAGGTTAGGAAAACTAAAGAGAAATGGCTGTGCCACAGAAGAGGGCTGTGACTGAGTGGCAATAACTTACAGAAATACAATTTGGGTTAGGTTTATGCAGTGAGATGAAAATGTTAAAAAAAAAAAAAGAAAAGTAATATTTTTTAATTTGCCTTATTGAAATGTACACAGTCTTTATGACGTACCACGCTTGCAGGATATTTCTCTGCAAACACATTGGTGACTACTCAGATATGTACTCCCTTAAAAGCGATGGAAGTGGATTATTTTACCAAGTAGCTTGACTAAAGAAATAGGGGTTTTATGAAAACAAAACAACAATTGAAAAAACCTGTAGGAAATTATAATTATGGCATTTCATAAACATGCAAAAAATCTACCTTTATATGTAAGTTGCTCTGAAAGTAATGCTTCCTATTTATTTCCATGGAAACTACAACAGAGACAAAGAGCACATCAACACTGTTTGATAAAGCAAATTCTCAGCTAGAAAACGCTATTTTTCAACATAGCCACCAGCATTAGCTGTGCATTTTTGCCAGCAATGAACAAGAGCCTGCATGCCATGCTCGTTAAAATCTGCACCAGCAGATGCGACCCACTCTTTCACAGCTGCTATGATGGTGTTGTTGCTGGGAAAATGTTGCCCACAGACTCCTTCTTTCATCAGCCTGAATAGATGGAAGTCAGAAGGCAACAAATCTGGACTATATGGTGGGTGTGGTAGGGCAGTCCAGCCAAGACTGGCAATGTGCTCCAGAGTCTTTAAACTTGTATGGGGCCTGGTGTTATGTTGCAAGAGAAAGACTGTCTTCTTCTCTGGCCTGACTCTGGAAGTTCGAGCCTTCAGCTTAGTCAGCATTGGGATGTAGAGGTCAGAGCTGACAGTCTGTCCAGATTCCAGGAAATGCAGAAGGATCACCCCTTTCCTGTCCCAAAAGACAGCGCACATCACTTTACCCACTGAGGGCAGCATCTTCAACTTTTTCTCTGATGGAGAATTTTTTCTCTGAGTGTTGTCATCACTCCATGGACTGCCCTTTTGATTCCAGTTCATGGTGGTGACACTGCCTCTCGTCACCAGTAATGATACGATCCAGGAAACTGTCACCTTCAGGCTCATATTGGTTCCAAGGGTCCTGACAAACCTGCAGACAGTGTTATTTCTGTTCCTGTGTGAGTATTCGTGGGACCCACCTGGTGAAAATTTGCAATATTCCAGGGTTGCCACCATCATTTCCAACACATTGAAGCTGATATCTCCCCACATAGTTCCCTGGTCGTAACCCACCAATTCATGCAGATGAGCTGATGGAGATGCTCTTCATTTCATGGTGTGACAGCTGTGCATGGCCATCCGGAAGGTGCCGTGTCTTTCACAGTGCTGGTGCCACTGCTGAAACGCACCATCACCGCCTCGCTGTGCTCACACCCACTCTTTGCTCTCTGTCAACGGTCAGCAAGCATTGATGAATGTCAGTGGGTGCCATTTTTTTCCACATGGAGGAATTCAGAGACACACCTTTGCTTCATACACAGTTCCATGTCAGACGCCATTGTGTCAGACTGCCCCTCTGCTACCATCTGTTGCATGGCAACACAACTGAATGGAATATTGGCAGGAAGGCTCTACCCCTACTGCCATACCACCAACATCTGCCTCTGATGTCATGGGCCAACGTAATAAAATAGGAGGCACTACTTTCAGAGCACCCTTTGTGCATTAATTATGTTCTGCAGTAAACTTTGAAGTTTCCCCTTGTTTAAAGATAAACTAAATAGTACTGTGAATTTAGATGCAGATGCAATGAGGATTCTGCTTTCTTGTTCTCTTTCTCATATTGCTCAACTGCATGCATAATGCTCAGAATTTCTCCAATATTTAGGAACAGTAGACAGATGATCTTATAGACTTTTTTATGTAGAGGGTATCACCATGTCTTTATTATGATATTTGTGGTCAAAGAGATTCATTTTTAACAGGAGTTTGGGTAGCTGTTGTACAGCTGAGCAAGCAGAAAGGACAAGCTCCTTGGAAACTGGACTGAAGTGAGATGATCTAAATGGGCAAGAGACAGCACATCCATGTCAGCACTGGCACATTCCTGAATGCCCAGGTTCTTGTGAGGAATTGTTTATACTCATGAGTATGTACCACCAAGTGGTGGGTAATCAGGAGGAAAGTTATCTCTTAGTGACAGAAAGCTGTGTCTGTGCACCAGGGAACCAGATATTCAGAACTGTCCAAATGGTGTAGAGATACCAAAAACATTTCTGACATCTTTCTGAACAATTTCAGCTTCTGGAACGGTTATTGCTAGCAGCAATTCTGATGATTGAGTGGAATACTGCAGGGGATGGTGGGGAACATGTTGGAAGAGAAGGGAAGAAAGGAATCTACATCTGATAATCCAGTGGGCCTGAATCTCCCCCAGCCTGCACCGAATCGACACTTCTTTTTCCTTCACTGTGAAAACGCTGATTTCGTCACACGTAGAAATAAAGCTGCTTTACATGAGAGTAAGGAGGGGAAAGAATCAGGCCATTTAAGTTGTACGTATTTCACTGTTTTCCCTGGATAAATAGTCTATTTCCCCTGTTTTGCCTCAGCCTTTCACACAGCCGCAGGGGAGAGAAAAATATTTTTAAAAGAAATAGGAAAGTGTGGCTGTAAAATCGCAAACATCAACACTGGAACTTGGGAGCAGATGTAACATTGAGGATTATGATTTTTAAAATGGTTTAAATGTCAATTCCATGCTGAGGGGCTGCCTTTGATTAATGTTTTTAAAACACTTTAAGGACCCGGGGTAGAAAACACTATATGTGTTCAGTGAATCATTATTAATTACATATTCAACCCTCCTGATCACCATTCTTTAAGAAAGGAAGCTTGACAAGAAGACTGGGGTGTGTTTTATTGATGCTAGGGCTCATTATTTAAAAAAAATAATAAAGTAAGAATTCAGTGAAAAAGAAAAAAAAAGGAATTTAATTAAAAGAAGCCTGATTTACAGTTGACGGATATTTTGGGGTCATAGTAGAGAGGAGAATAATTATTATGTAAGTACTCCAGGAGACAGCACACACAGCGATTTTTGAGTGCTTGGAGGCAAGAGAATAACTTCTCTCTCATGAACGCTAATGCCGGGACTTAAGGGAGAATTTATGTCCCTGTTGGCAGAGGGGACCGTTTCTGTTCTCACCGGCTGACAACAGAGGAAAGATGATCGTAAAGGCACTTCAGTGAACATCTGAGTGCTGTGCTTAGAGGCCGGTAAGATGATACGGTTCCCTGACGCCGAATGCTCTCTGGGTGAGCAGCTGCAGAGGGGAGGTGGCCCCGGTGCTGTGTGTAAATGCAGCAAGACCAAGGGGGGAAATGGCCGTCAGAGTATGAAAAGAAATCAATCCTGCTCCTAAATTTTGTGATGTCCCTGAGACGATGGCCAAGATACCGCACTGTTCTCTGCTGCTTCGTCCAGCACATCTGTGAAACACTGATCATAACAACTGTCTGGCGTCATAAAACTTCCTGAGATTTGCAGGTGTTACAGCTGCGTATTGCTGCCCTTGCTGGTAACGCCCACGTCGTTATGCCCAGCTTTCCTAGCTGAATATTGGACTGAGCAGCAGTAATTGCTTTTTTTCTGTGTTAGTGTAAAAGGCTTGGGCCTGCTCTACGTTCCCCCTTGCACGCTCAGAGCAGATTCAGGGCTGAGAACCTATCACCTTACCAGCAGCTAAATATAGCATGTGATGCTCATTGGAGCAGCTCTGTCATCATCTCTCCTCTCTCTTTTCATCCAGTCAGAGCTAAAACAATCCGTTCTGGCACCCAGGATGTAAATGTACAGCTATTCACTTAGCAAACCTGCCAATTAAAAGAAAAAAATACATTATGCATCAATGCTCACTTACTCCAAAATATTTTGGCAAAGTTTGGCTATGGGCGTCATTGAACAAATTCAGTTGGGGGTTAATATACAATGATATTCTGGATACAATGAAGTGTGTTGAAAATTAAGAATACAATATATTGCCAGTGGCTTTAAGGTATGTTGCACACATGAGGGAATGGCCTGCCATTTTTAATCAAGATATTTAAAAAAAAAAAAGTGGCTCTGTATAGTTAGCATTTCCTGCAATTCCTCACCATGAAAAGAAGCTGTGTTCTAGCTGCAAACACAGGGATATTCAGCCCCACAAAGCAACCTTAAGCAGAGAACAGGGAAATACATGTTTTTGCAGTTTATTATTTTTTCTATTTCTGCGGAAAGAACATATTTGTTTCACAAAATATACCCTGAAGATTGGCATTGTGTTGAGGTCTGAAAGCAGACACTATGTGCCACGCTGTGGCTGTCCTGCAAGCACAGAAACCGAACTGGCAGCTGCTAAATGGCATCCTCTCTATTTATTTATTTTTCTCAGAAGAGAACTATTGGTTCGATATCAACAGTGTTAGTGCTGACATTTCAGTGCGGGGTCAGGGCTGCATTGTGTTAGGCTGGATAAGCGTCCTTCAGAGTTCGCTTCCTAAAAGCTGAGGCAGATCAGAAGATGAGGAAATCATGCTGCATCTCTGCCCCATCTTGGCTGGGAAGAACGTAATCCACTTATGCTTTTCCCTTGACTGCTTTGCTTTCTTTCGCTTACAAGCTTGTGGCAGGAGTGATCCTATCTCCCTCTTCCTGTGAGATGGAAGAGTTTATGAAGCCTGATTTACGCAGCTCCTACAGGGGAGTTGTGGGTGTGCCCAGAGAGGTGATGGGTGCCCCATCCCTGGAGACATTCAGGGCAGGCTGGACCAGGCTCTGAGCACCCTGACCGAGCTGTAGGTGTCCCTGTTCATTTCAGGGCAGTTGGACCAGATGGCCTTTGAAGGTCCCTTCCAACTCTAAGGATTCTATGATTCTGTGATTCTGTACCTAAGGAGTCTCTCCAGTATCAACACTTGGGTGCTCTCCTTGTGCACTCGGTGCTGGTCTGGTTTTTCCATGCTGAGGATGTACTTCTGATTTCAGCATAGCAAGGATTCAGCTGACTTTGAACACCGCTGGAAGCTTCATCTGCAGCCCCCAGTCCTTTCTGCCTGATCTATTTTGCTCTTGTTACTTCAAGCATTGTTTTCTGAATTTTCAAGAGAAGCACTGATTCACATTCATGCGGTATACGAGCATGACTAGCTGCCATCACTTAATTCTTTTTTTTTTTCATTGAGAAGAGTAAAACAAAATGTCTCTGGCTTTTGATCTTATTTGGGAGTGTTTTTATTTTTTATTTTTTTTTTAGTGGAAAGGGAGAGCTGTGACAGATGAATAAAATAAGCAAAAAATACACCCAAGGCCTATCAAGACAGTTGTTATGACAAACTTTGGTTCTCTTTTCAGGTCTGTCGCTTCGCACTTGTATTAGATTAATGCAAAGTATCGATCTGACAAGAACCGATTCTGCCAAATCAAATTAGTTTGAAAAAATTATGATGGGTTATGTATTTATGTTAGCAGGTTTTCTGCCAGACTGAAAATCGTCCTCCCTCTTACAGCTGTTGCAAGTGACAAAAGGCAACACCAATCCTGTCATCGAGCGTGCTCTGGCTGATTTGACAGAAGAGTGTTCATGGCCTTAAGGCTGATCCAAGTCAAATGGATAATTCAAGGTCTTTCACAAACCTGAAAGATCTTGGGCAAGCCCATGTAAAAGCTCTTTTCCTTCCCACTCTGAAAGGCAGATGCCAGCTTGTTAATATTTGCTGTAACTACTTTGAGGTGCCTAGAATAAAGATGTATTTATACGGTTGAAATGTTTATGGTGATGGTCTACATAGAATCAAGTTTCAATTTCCTGTACTCCAAAAATACTTCCAAGAAATATGCAGTGCACTTCATGGTTGTCCAAAATAGCAACACTCAAAATAGAGCTCGGATGCCAATATGCTATCTAGAAGAAAAATTAAACTGATCCTAGAGCGTGGAAAACCAGGCTCTTTGTTTTTGCTTGTCTCTATGTTTGCTCACTGTTTTCACATCAGGATCGAAAGCTGAAGGAGATGAAAGCTTTTTGAGACTGGATGCTTCCCAGAAAGGACAAGGCTATATTAAAAGGATTTTACCTTTTAATTGAGCTTCACATCTTTGGTAGTATGCCATTTCAGCATCTGTTGCTGGAAAATGATCATTTCAGCCTCAGTAATCCCTCAGACAGTGAAGCGAAACTCAAACTGATCCTTCAGTCTGCCGGAGGACGGGAGGGGTAAGATGTAACAATGGCCAAATATAGACAGACTTCAGTCTCCAACTAATTGATTTCAGTGTCGGCTCCTCTTAAAACCAGACCTGCCTGTCTGGGAAGATGCAAACGCTTTAACTCAGTTGCTAGCCGTTTGTAAAATGCATGTAAATAAAGGTTACAACTGTTTGGAGAGGAGGTGGAGCCCAATCTCCTATGGTTGTTGCTCTTCAGTTCCGAGACTGAAATTCAGAGAGCTAGAAAGCTCTAGAAAGTGCTGAGGAGGTGAGCAAAGAGAAGTGTAAAAGTCGTGCAATCTGTTCCTGGAAAATCACACTCGCAGCTGATTTTAAAGATTGTCATGGTAACACAGGCTCACTAAGTGCTAAGTCCAAGCCCCACTTGAAGGTCTGAGGCCCAGAAGAAAGAATAGACTATTCTTACTGTGTAAGTCGATTCGGGATCACATAAATCAAAGCTTCAGAGTAAGGAGTCTGCATTTCCTTTGATGGTTAGTGGGCTCAATAGTTGCTTTCATTCTGGCATCCCATAAGCTAACATTAGTTATGTTGATAGTCTTTGCTATAAACTATACAAATAGAGGAGACTGCATATGGAAATACATTATAGCAGCTTTACAATTTGGGCCACAATCTGATTGTCAAAAAGAACAAGACTCCCTTATGTGGTGACAAGCAGTGCATAATGAACTCCAATCTCAGGCTCTCTGTAGACTATAATGGGCTTTTTCTTTCCTCAGCTGAGCATTAAGAAAGCACCAATTCATTTCTATACATACAGGATGGGGCTGAAAGACAGCAGGTTTGGGAGACGTGATTGATGGTCCAACAAACCCATAGTATGTGCTGATAGGCGCAGGACTTGCATTTCCCTGGGGGCACATGCTCTTTCCTGATGTGTCTCCACAGGACTTTCTTCTACAGGACTGCAAGTATGCTGCAGGAGAGGCACCAAAGGAGCAGAGCTTTATATACATAAAGCATATTACTGCAGTTGTTAATCATTGACCAATGGTCCACCCTGGTCAGCAAGATGAATGCTCGCTGCCCACTCATTTTTCTGACCAAAGAATAGTTCTGGAGGAAACAACACAAGCACGTGAATGTAATCTTTGTTCGTGGATGTATGTGCATGCACTAGAATGCCATAACATAAACGTCAATGTTTCCTCCTCAGCTGGATCACTCTAGTCTGAAAGATAAATGAGTGGTAAAAATGGCTAGAGGTACAGAAAACATACAGGTGAAGACAGATCGGTGTGATGAACACTAGACGTGGTGAATGGTGAATTCTCACATTCAGATGTTACAGTTCGTGTACAGACAGCTGTGGGCTGTCCTGGGGGGCACTGGATTCTAGTAAAACAGGGGTGGCAGATACCAGCCTCTAGCAAGGAGCTGGATGCTTAGAGGATAAAATGGTGTGAGGCACTGTTTCCATGCAAAGAGCACCAGGTAGAAAAAATTCGTAAGAGTGAGACAAGGGAACAAAGTGAGAGTATCAGTTGATGGCTACACAGCAATGGCCCACACAGAGCGTCATAAATAAGTTGCTAAAATGTTTTGGCATTCAGAGGTACCCTGCAGTCACCAGCTAAGGTCTGAAATGCTGTTGGAAAAGAGGTTTGGGTGAATTGAAAAAGTGAGATTCCTACCAAGAAGCTTTCCACTCAGAACACAGGATTCCCAGTCCTTAAGTCTTCCTTGCCCCAGATGGGAAGCTTTTTCCTGC
This sequence comes from Penelope pileata, assembly GCA_013396635.1. NCBI lineage: Eukaryota > Metazoa > Chordata > Aves > Galliformes > Cracidae > Penelope > Penelope pileata. The sequence continues at coordinate 34,682 of WBMW01002380.1, read as the reverse complement.
TTTGGAGAGGACAGAGAGAATCTAGAGGGTTATTCAAGCAGATGAAGAGACCAGGACCAGGAGGGAGGGAGACCCATTGTTGGCCCCAATGTATTCTGTGCAGGCTGCATCATGCATCTTTGGTGTGAGATCCAGTTCTCCTGCGTGGTGACTTTCACATAGGTATTAACTCTCTGCAGGCTATGTCACACATTTTATTTTCCTCAGCATAACCTCTTCGGTTTATGGTAGTCCCAGACGCTATTCCAAGAAAAATACCTTCTGCTAATACTCATTCTGTTCTGGCACCTGGCTTAAGCTGTTCTGGCAAAAAGTAAGCTGGTGTGAGCTGTATCACTGCTAAGTGGTTTTGGTCAGACTGGTTTGACAATATTTCTAATCTTTCTTAAGAGTAGACCAAATATGGCTCTGCCAGAAGTCTGGGAAGGAGTCTCCAAGGAGAATGTGACTCATTCGGAAATTGAGGTGGGCCCCAGACGAAAATATGATTCAAAGTTGGTTGAGTGTAAAAAGGCAAAAAAGATAAGGCTTTATGAATGCATTGATTTGTAATACAGCTTTTCCTATTAATTTCTTGTTTCCCTTGTCATGCCGGGTTTATTGCTTCACCGTCTTCACAAAAGACTAAACACTCTCTTAAAAAGAAAAATTCTCACCATGAATCAGTTTGTTTTATTTTCCATATCCCAAGGCACTATTTTCTAGGACTTTTAATGCCAGCATAAATCTCAGCAATTACATCAACTTTCTACGGAGTAAAACTTGTGTGAGCTGAAAATCAACCACCCTGTCTAGCTTGGAAAATTTTTCATTGGGCTAAGGCTTTAGAAGAGTATAAATTACAATACATTATTTCATTCAAATTCAAACACGGTGTCATGCTTTGAGTTAAGGCTGTTTTCCTATGAGTGGTAGGTCTGGCGAGGCGTGGGGAATATTTCTAAATCAAACTCCAACTCTGTGATGAATCCACTCCTCTGTTGCACTCTGCTCTCTTTGTATTTTATTTTGTACTATTCAGACTCTTAACATAGGAAGCCCAATAGAAGAAGATGGCATTATCTTGATACCTACGTGTTAGGTTTGAAGTGTTGGAGCCAGAGTCCTCTACCCTTGCAGTTGGGGGTGCAAGCTTGCTTTCTTCAGATGAAGACAAGCAGAACGCAGTGTCAGCTTTGGTGAGGGTATCCTCCTCAGGCAGCTCTGAACAGCTCCTATGGAATGAGAAGCTCATCTGGCCCCAGGTATCCTCTCACCGCAACACCAAGCTGATCTCAGAAAAATGCTGAAACGATAAAAAAATTGAACGCATAGAACCGAGTATAATCCTTCTGGCTCAAAAGGGATGAAGTCCCTGTGAAACTTCAAGTTTTTATCTTTAAAAAAAGTCCTGTGAACAGTAAGTTATTTATAATTTATACATTTTTAAATCTGGAAAGATAGGATATTAGCAGTTAGCATTGACATCTATACCATTTTCTTTTAAAACATTATGTTGATTATCAAATTTATAGTGGAGCATCCCCTTTTCCAATAAACAATATCTGAATGAAAAATACTGTCTGAAAGTCATGCCTTACTGCATCTTTCTTCTTGGCTATCGTAACAAATGAGTCCAGCATTTTCTGGAGAAATTAAATGTTAGTTTCTTTTTTATTTTTGTCTTTTTTATTTAACTTTCCTAGATGAAACTGAGGCACACATTGACTACGAAGATAATTTTCCTGACGACAGATCAATACCTATTGCTGAGAATGAACACGCCAATGGCAAAGAGGAAATCGAGCAGGAACAAGAACTGCTTTCCTTCAGTAAAAATTCAGAGGAAGGAAGAACTGGAAGTACCAAAGTGATTACTCAGGACATAGATACATCTGAAAAAGGAAGCAGGGCACCAACTGAATCCCCCGTTTCACTCCTAAGCCAAAAAAACTTATTTTGGTTTCCGTCAGAGGCTTTCAGTGAGCCTGAATCAGAGAAAGAGACAGATGATTCCAATAAAGCACAGTTTTCTGAAGGTGACGATAACCACATTGGAGTGAAGACGGTCTATGATGAACCTGGTGCCAAAATGTTTTATGACAGCGAAGATTTCCCCATTGGACCCATCCTCACAGCTAACGATACAAAGGCAGAGATAGGTACGGTTCCCATTACTGACGAGTCGTGGCTAGATGGCTATCCAGTGACACAAGAAGTGGTAGAGGATGATGAAGAGGAGGGGGATAAAGTTGATGGATCGATGGGAACAGAGGAAGACATTGTTCTCACAACTGACCAACCAAACCACGTTGAAGTCAGGAAATCAGGCAATGGTAGCCCAGCTCCAGAGGAAGGTTTAACACAGATTGTGGCAGCAACAACGGGGACAGGCAATGAGGGGGCCAAAGAGACACCAGTACCGCTTACATCAGTGAGTGGTCTGCAGGACTTAAGCACGAGCAGAGGTTATGATGATGCCGCATGGGAGCACCCAACTACAGCCCTGGAAACTGTGACTCAGGAGCCCACTACAATGATGCTGTTGGACATAACCAGCTTAAAAACATCCATGTCTGAAACCCCTGTGATGATCAGCCCCTTCGATGACACTGCCGAGAAAGAAGCAAAAGGAACAACAGCCTACCCAGCACAAGTAGCGACCACTGCACCGCTTCCAGATGTCATTACTGACACACCATCCCCGGAATTAGATGAGCAAGAGAATCTCACCCAGGGCCTTGGAGAAAAGCCTGTCCCCACTTCCGAACCTTGTGAGGGAGAGGATTGTCCCAGGTCAAGTAAAGGTGCTGTCATCGCAGTAATTGTCATTCTTCTGTGCTTGCTACTGGCTGGAGCTGTACTGGCTGTGTGGTTTTTCAAAAAACGGCAGCAGAAAAATTCTGTCTATAAACTAAACGGAAGGTGTCAGCCCCGGCATCACTGCTACCACCACTACCACCACCAACACATCGAAATGCAGAAAGTCTAACCAAGGGCCTTCTGGGGGAAATGCTAGATACCAGAAGGAAAACATATTGACGCTAGAAGGATCACATGACCCATGGATACTAAAATCCAGCAGTGCAGAAAGCAGAAGAAAAAAAGAATGCTAAAAGAACATAGAAGACAGAAAAGATTTCACCTGTTTGAAATGGCAGTTTAGCATATCCGACCTTTCAGAACTAAAGAATCTGTATGTTTTCATCGAGAGGTCTTTTGGAGACATCAGCAGGACACAGTGTGCTTGCTAGTACATCTACAGTTTGTTCTGCTTTTACATTTTGCTCCTATTAATAATAAATTAATTGATTAATTTCTGTGTTACCTGGTTATAATCTAATGGCAGGGCTTCCTGGACTATTCTCGGCGGAACAGGGAAAGAAGGAGGGGAGGAGGGGAGAAGGATGTTTTTGGAGTAACCGCACATTTGGTGTTTGTTCCTTTTTTGAGAACCTGACCAAGCTGGTCAGGATAAACCACCATAACAAATTATTGCCTGACGTGTCTTAAAAAGAAAAACTATTTGCTACCAGACTTTAATGGCTAGTATTGCAACGATTACTAAGGTACTTTTCTGCAATGTTGTGAATTTAACAAGCCAAAAATCGTTACGGTATTTTTACGGAAGGTGCTCTTTTAGCCTTAGTGAAGAAGTGCCATTCTTGTACTAATCTTTTTATAGAAATGATGATGACGCCTCCCTGGAATTCAGAGAATACTGTAAGGGCCATTCTTCCTTTAATATCAGCAGGAGAGGACTCAGAGCACCGTTGATTTCAGGTGTTATGATGAATAGCCTCGTAGTACAGAGCAGATGGTGATGAGGCACTTTGCAGGGGAACCCAGTCTGAAGTCAGTCACTTTTCTCAACATGACAGCGACTGGCCGAGGTACTGCATTTTAATTGACAGCCAGCAGTACCACTGGCAGCCGGAGCCACGCGTAATATTTCTGCCATATGAACTCTGTGGAATGACTGACTTTCACCATTCTGCTCTTTCATCAGCTGAAGAGGTGTCTGGGGGGGACAAAGGCTGGCAATGGGAGATGGGTATCCATTTTAAATGCTGCTTTTTGTGGTCTTCAAGGCAAAGCGAACTTGGGGAAGAGAGAAATTGCATCCAGTTGATAAAACGCAAAAACTTGACTTCTAAACTGGGTGTTAGCGTACAAACACAGAGGCCTTTCCAACAGCACGTTCAAACAGTTTTGAAAATAATGATGGATGGAGAGGAAGGTGTTTTCTTGAATCCCTTAAAACAGTTCTGGTGTGTTTAGTATGAAGTATTCTTCTTTACCTTTCTGAAGGAACAGGAGAAAGACTGGCAACTGTGAATGACCTGCAGGTCAGAAGTGAATTCATCCACCACTCTACCGCACAACCTTAGCCAAAACACTCAAGAAGTTCAACACAGCAAAATACTGGGGTAAGGAAAGGTGACTTGGTGGAGTGCACCCAGTTTCATGATCTGCCTTGAGTCACGGTGGTAATCATCTCTAACTCCATGGAAGGTAGACTTTGTCAAATGGAGTGCAGCACTTGGCCCATCACTTGTGCAGCCATCAATCCCAACGCTGGTAAGGAACACGGAGATTTTTAGAATAACAGACATGAGTTATCTTGGAGAATTTGACCTCAGAGTGGTAAGAGTTGATTCCAATTGCCTGGCAAAAGCCACAGTAAACAACGAACAGCAGACACTGTACAGATTTGTAAATACTATGTTCTCTGACACGTGCATGACTTTGTGCTCTTAATGCATCCTAGAATATGAAATAACCTAGAATTTCTGTTGTAAACTATTTTTTTATGCAGCGATGTTTTTAAAAAACAATGGATGTAGCACTAAGGAACTTTATGGAGACTGTTAATTCAACTAAAAGGTACCATGTGTAATCTCGTGGAAATATGCTGAAAAATAAACACAGGAACATCCATTAAAATATTGTTTAACTGAAAGGTACGAGTATGTGTTGCAGTTCTGTGTAGCATCATTCAAAATGAAAAAAGTCAATACTGTTCGGCTCAGGAACTGATCTGTAAAAATGAGACTCAAAGTATAATTACGAACACAAGCTGTACAGGGATATTATTTGAGACACAGAAATCACTTGTTATTCATGAACCAGAAGAAAGTGTACATTAACATAATGCTTTGGAGGTATTTAAATAAAAGTCAAGTTACAGAAAAGGGAAAGAAAGCGGCTGTGTGTTTTCTTGTGCAAATCATCCAGTTTACAAGTCTGTCACTTGGATAGTTCTTGTAGAAGACACTCTGGTATTACAAAATTAGCTGAGAAGTGTTCAGCTGCCAGCCCAGTTCTGCTCGGAAGAGCATCTACCCCCCTGCAGCAGCATCTGCTTGTACTCACGGTTTTTATGTTACCAGAACCATGCATGGAGTTGGGGAAAGCAAACAAAAAGAGGGATAAACAGTCCATAAATGATACATTGGATTTTTGTGTGTGAAACTTCGCTTATCAAAGACAGTAGGAGTGGAGAGAAACCGATATAACACAGTACGCACAACATCTGAACATGGTAACGCCACAGTACGGGGATGAATTGCTCAGTGCGGGTAGTTAGAACTCAAAGTGCCAGGTGTGGAAGGGAAAAAGAGAAGGTGGAAATATCAGGTGTGATTTCTCTGAAGATATCTACTCATGATGAGATCCATGTGTTGTGCTTTGATGAAAATCATGTATTGTCCTCTTCTAGGGAAGCCACGTTTTACAACAGGCTGTCCAGAGTCAACTCGGCAGCATTAAGACTGCAAATTTCTGCCTTTCCCCTCTTTTCCTTTGCCAGCCTACCTGGTAACTGGGCTAGGAGCTCATCTCCTGCTGCCTCTGGCACTGTCTGTATGACTTTGCTACCTGGTGGGATGAGAAGTGTCGATGCGTCATGTCACGTCAAAGCTGCTGAATCTTCAGAGCAGCCAGCCTTTCTCTTGGCACTGTCGTGGGGTTCAAGCCCTTAAAACCAACAGATGTTTGCTCCCCTTCATACAGAAACATAGAGATCACAGACTGTAGGTGTTCAGTACGCTCTCAACCTGAACTCCACGTCTTTATTTCTGTGGCTGTGCTCACATTTTCCAGCTCGATGATAATACGCAGTTTATTGCAATGCACTGTTTTATTATATACTGTACTTCAAAAGTTATAATGCTGGGGATTTGCCGCCACGGGCATTGAAGCCAGCATAGATTGATCTTTTTTCTTCAGCGAAAAGAATTTGTAAATCCAGTAATTTGTAATGGTAAGCTATAACGCAGCACTAGCTGTGAAAGATCGTAATACGTAGCCACGAATGAGCATCTTAAAAATTAGTTATAGCAAGCAGCGTTTAGATAGTTGTAAGACTCATCCAGCTACAGGGTTGCCACCAGTTCAGGATGATACACAAATGTTTCTAATGCTTTCAGATAAGCGATAGAATGGAACAAAGGCAGAAAGCCCCCTTTTTTTTCCTATAAAGTCAGTAGTCACAAAATGCTCCAGCTCTGCCTCCCATACTTCCATTTGAAAGCAACAAAGCTCCATTACTTTGCAGAAGTAATCAGTAAAAAAGCACGTTTGTTACTTCATGCTGCCCAAAAGCTACATCAAAGGGAAGAAAAAGTTAAAAATAGTTAAAGAAAACTTAGGGTTTTTTCTACCAAAAA